>JABASI010000875.1:0-30921 GCA_019776505.1 Tomocerus nigrus
GATAGACATACCCCAGACAAAGCATCGGAAATTCTGATGGTTTGAGCTGCAGTGTAACTTTGGCCGCCGACGATATTTCCGAGTGGACCTTCAGCAACGGGAATGTTTTGTCCGGAGGTGGTTCTTGCGGTCAGTTCGAACTTTGAGTCTGGACTCGATGCACTGGCAACAAAATCCCCTTCGATTGTGTAGTCCTGATTGGGGGTAATTGTGCAAGGTGGGGCCCCGCTGCATTCCGTAATTCTCAATTCAAGGGGAGTTCCGGCGGAGCCTGTTCATGTTATAATAAGTATATTAATGGTCTACCAATTTGTCTATATACTTTTAATGCTATGCTATATGGTATGAAATCCTACCGCAGTTGATGACTGGAGTGACGACTCCTGCCGTGGCTACAGCGAGGAACATGGAGAAAACTGCCAACTTGAACATTTTCGAACGTAATGATTTTCTTAACAGCAATAGAAAGTTCTCACAAAACAACCAAAATAAAAGTGACAAACAATATTCTCCTGTTGAGTTTATATATCCCAGATTAAGTAATCCCGTTGAAGGATTTTTCGATTGATTTACTTTCCACCGTAATTATTAACTGCGAGATTTAGGTATCACAAGGATTAACTTTGTTTATCTGCATGTTAACGTTGTGTATTAGCCCAGTTTAAGAGATAACTAATTTTGCATAAGGATTAAGATAAAACAAATAAGTAGTGATACACGTTTCGCAACGGTAAAATTAATAGTAACACATTTTGTGATTGTGCCTGCCGACCTTGGTGCGTAGTCCAGATTGCCCAGATCCCCAGACTCCCCATTTCAACTTCTCAGCTAAACAGTCCACATAGTTGTAAATCTGTCATGAAATTGAAACGGAAGGACCGTGGACCGTGACCGCATCATATCAGGCCAAGAGTACGGATAAAATATTTCGGTCGAACTGGTTGAAGTAATCCTAATCCCCTCAATCAATTACTGTAGCGTCATGATCATGGCATGACGATTATTAGATGCGGCTACGAAAGTATTATAAAGATAATACGGTCATAGAACGAGTACATTGAGTGCATTATATGCATTTTGCAACCTACATCTTCAACAACTAGAATGGAAAATATATACTGGACATTAGTGTACATCCGAACATCCTGACAATTATTTGTGCCTACATTACATATTCACATGATACTAAATGCATGCACATCATTGAAGTAGATATTATTATGCATCCCTTATGCATTATGCATGTATGCAGTATGTACTGCTATAATATAGTACTACATGCCAATGCAAAACAGTAGGGTTGTGGGAAAGGTGCATTATCTGGACCATAACTACTATTCCTTATACACCCGATATTCTGTATAGCTAAATAATTAGATAAAGTAGGTATGTAAACTGCATTTCATTTAAAACACAGGCTAACAATTTGCACTTGCAAAAATACGTAGTAGTCATGATAAGTTCATTTCTATTGTAAAGACTTATCAATAACATCAGTACTCTTATCCAGTAATGTTACATCGTACATAATACGATGTAACAGTCGGTCAGTACAGTCAGAATTAATAGGTATACATAATTACTAATTACGAAGAGCTGGATCTTGCTTGATGTATGTTATCCATATGTGGGAATTTTTTGTCCAACCCAACTGCATCTCTTGGATTTTGCTTTGTTCGGTCCTCGAAATATGTTTTCTTGCCGGGACCGGGAAGGAAGACCTTCCCGATTCCCGGGAAGGATTCTTCCCGAATTCCTGGGACCGTCGGTCCCGCGTTGAAAAAATTTCCCGTTTTTTTGGTGGGAAATTTTTTTCTTTCCGGAATTTTACTTTTTTCGTGATTTTTTTCCTTCCCGGGAAGGTACCTTCCTTCCTTCCTTCCTTCCCGGGACCTATGGTCTCGCATTTTTCGATGACCCGGCTTTGCTAACCGAAGATTCGTCGTGGGCCTAATCATAATCCTAGTAATACATAATAAATAATCAGAAATATGTTAAATTTTTTTTAAATACTTCACTGTAAAGTATTTAAACGGTTTAGTAGCGTCCTTCCTTGCGTGCTACTCATTCATACCATATACCATCGACAGTATAATACCAATTTATTTTCATTGGATGTGAAATGTACTCGATGCGAATGCAATACTATATCTGACTTTAATGTAGAAACTTGATTAAGTAGGTATTAGTATGGTATTTACGGTATCCGATCCGTAATCCATATAATCTAAATTACAGTATAAAGTATAATAATTATGGTATGCGTAATATGCATCTCTCTCGTTCTCTAGCTGGAGTTTTTTAACTGTACAGGGACACACCACGTTTTTATGAGGTACGCCAACACAATTAATATTACATATAAAGCTCGTACGACACATATTATGTTCCAATAACATTAATTAGTACTTTATTATTTAACAGTTGTGTTAGTGTATTACAAATATAAAAACTATTGATAGTAGAAACTTTAACTCTTTACAAATGACAGATTGTTTTAGTATACAATTACACAGTATAATCAATCATTATTAGCCATTACCATTATTTGTTCATCAAAAAGTCATTGTCAATAATATTCAACTACCAGTTACCAACCGAAAAGGTATTCAAAAGTTTTATTTATGAAGTTAGATTGGTTTTCTGTTGGTAAAGGGGCATTGAAAGTCGTGTTAGGGGATTTGGAATTTATATCTACATTCTGCTGGCCCAAATATCTTATTCTTGTGCTCATTGGATGCACTCCTTCAGAGTTATAGGGTACAACCCCGATCATAAGAGTTGCGTTTAGAATTGTGCCATTTTTGCTGAGTGCTCGTCGACTTTCGATCTTCGTAGCATATTTTATATGAATCCAATTCGAGCCCGGTATAGACTTTTTCTCTTCAATGGACCCACACTCAGAAAATTGAGTCAAAATCATAGATGTTGCCGCAGGAGGGAAACCAAAAACAGTTACCCATTCACCAGGTTCATGTTTATTGCTGTCTATAAATAATTCTTGAGTTGCTTTTGCTTGGTCACCTATATTACAATTTTACATTTTAGTCAAATCAATTAGTAATAATGAGTATCAATAAAAAAACTATGTATTTTTCTATAAGACCGTACTTAAAACAGATGACAAATTGCCTATTCCATGCTTCGGAGGACCAGTTACTGTCGGTTTTGCTTCAGCTGGGGATGAATATGATGATGCATTTTCAATTCGATTTGCCAAAATGCCTTTGCTTTCGCTATGTGGACTGGTTGGAATTAGTGGGGACATTTGTTTTATATGATCCCCTTCTGGATTATGAAAACTTCCTTGAAAAAATGAAGGCAGATAATTTTGATTAGGGCTTGGATAAAACGGAAACGGATGACCATCTGCTTGTAAATCCATTTCTTGAGGAGATTCCTATAAATCCAAACCACAACGAATAAATATAAAATATATCTGTAAATATTACAACGAAGTAATGCAGGGTTAAACAACGTTGTTTCCATTTTTACCTGGCCTTGGAAACTCCTATGAAGTTGTAGAGGGGTGGAAGGGGAAGCACTGAAGAAACTGCGACCAGTTGCCATTGTTGTATTTTCTCTTTAAAACGTCAACAAATTGTAAGGTAGCGTTCCAGAAGTCCTAAATTGTAACACACGATTTTTCTTCTTGCTTGATTAACTGGCGAAAAAATATTGATTAAATTATGAGGTGTTTCCGAACATTATTTTTGTTTCATTCATCCCTACTTATTTTAAGACTATACATTATATAAAATACAACTAAGTATCACAGCAAAATTCAAAATTATTTTTATTCAATTACCCAGGCAGTTTTGATTTACTAGTCAAAGTCAAAAGTAAAGTCACTGCACCAGCTAGTGTGATGTTTGATAACCAATCTGCCCTGGAAGCCTAGAATTCCTGGAAGTGACCCTTCTTGATTCAATTCACACACAAGTGAATCACTCTATATTCGTTCACACACCGTCCACTTCAGTTTACGCTAATTTAGCAACCATTAGTTTCCACAGACTGACAAAATTTTAGAAATAACACCGCTGGGTTATATAAATTAAATACGACAACAATTGCACATTAGGGCAAATAAAATTAAAGACAAAAGTGAAGATCAGAAAGACAATAAAGCTTAATTCAAAGAAGGAACAAGTCCAAACGACTCTCCGTGACGTTTTGAGTTACATAAAGCTAAGCTTTCGTTCATTTCACAGTACAAAGTGATTGAATGGATGAAAAAACTGGCGCTTGACTTTACAATTGAGAGGAAGTCCATGAACCGTCTCACATCCCGTGGTATACAGCACAAATCTTCTGCTATTATGCGGCAAATCGATACGAGTTCATACTTTCTCCATGTGATTCGGTGTTAAATTGGGAAAAAAGTTAAGATCCTTTAATTATTAAAGGTTTTTGTAGTATATTTCCAGTTTTTCAGCACAGCAAGGCGGTTGAACTATTTGCGTTATTGGACTCCGTCATCTGTTAGAAATGAGAACTTATTTAAAGTGTTGATAAACATCAATCTAAGCTTATGATCGTCACAACGTTCTGAGCCAGTGACTGTAAAATTGAATGTGATCAGACAAAATATACCAGTATAATAAGCGATTAATAAAGTTGAGAAACATTATTAAACCTGCAAAACACTACCATCAACCATGGAAAAGGCGGAAGAAGCTGTTCTCCTTAAGAGTGAAAACCTCCCGGGGTATGAAACGGAAGTTAAAGGCTATGACTTCAATGCCGGTATCGACTTCTGCAAAATCCTGGAAAGTATGGCTACAACAGGATTTCAAGCTACAAATTTATCTTTGGCCATCGACGAGATTAACAGAATGATATCAATGAAAAAAGAAGAGGGTTGTACTATCTTCCTTGGTTATACTTCTAATTTGGTATCTTCCGGTCTGCGTGAAACTATCCGGTTTCTTGTTCAACACAAACTAGTGGATTGCATCGTAACAACTGCCGGTGGAATTGAAGAAGATTTTATCAAATGTCTCAGTTCAACTTTAGTTGGTGATTTCTCCTTAGCAGGTACTTTTCTCAGATCAAAAGGTATCAACCGTATTGGAAATCTGCTTGTACCAAATGACAATTACTGTAAGTTTGAAGATTGGATTGTTCCTATTTTGGATGAAATGGTTGCCAAACAGAAAGATGAAGGGATTGTGTGGTCACCGTCGAAAATAGTTCATGCTTTAGGAGAAAAAATCAACAATGAATCCTCAATTTACTATTGGGCCTCGAAAAATAATATCCCTGTGTTCAGTCCTGCACTTACCGACGGATCGCTCGGAGATATGATGTTTTTCCATTCCTACAAGAATCCTGGCCTTATTGTTGATATCTTAAGTGATCTCAGAGAAATCAATACATTAGCTATGCGGTCAAAAAAGACTGGGATGATCATTCTTGGAGGAGGCCTCGTCAAACACCACATTTGCAATGCTAACCTCATGCGTAATGGAAGTGACTACGCCGTGTTTGTGAATACTGGACAAGAATTTGACGGAAGTGACTCGGGTGCTAGACCGGATGAAGCAATATCTTGGGGGAAAATTAGAACCACAGCAAATCCTGTTAAAATATACGCCGATGCCACAATCGTTTTTCCATTTATTGTTGCTGCGACTTTTGCTAAAGCTCATTTCAATAAAATCTAGTATGAAACCTTTTCTGAATACCTATCCTACATGCATTTTTTTGCATTTATTTGATTATCTCATTACCTACTACTACTACCTACAGTCTCTCTGCAAACTCTGCATATGTAAAATTGTGGCTTCATTCATATTCATGCCATTAATTGTGCGTCTATGTCTATAATGACTTTGTCTATGTACGTACATCGTACATCCATTTCTCTTTTTGAGTGCGACTGTCCATCCTCCTCATAGTTCGCGTATGCTCGTATTTGCTATTTTTGCGATTAAATGAGTCTCAGTCTAAGATAAATCATAAAGATAGGAATAATAATGCTTCTGTCTAGAAGGAAAAGTTAAATAATGAATGCAACATAACATAATAATTATTGATTTGTTAAACATCAAAATTTATTTGTAGTTGACAGACAGAATACCTCAATTGGTATTTGTATATCTTCACATCGATCACTGTTGCAGTAAATATCACAACAGAGAATAATAATTATTTCTTAATGGTTTATGATTTCAAGTAATTTTCAATAAATTGTACAATCCGCTAGCACACTATAACAGCGCAATAATAACAATAATGTAATTATAATTATATGTACAGGGAATAATAGCACTATAAACGAAGTTACAGGTTACAGAAGCCTATTAAGGATTGCATAATACTCAGAAACAAGTAAATAGTACCTTTATAATAATAATAATATTATGTACAATAATAGCAGACACATCTCGTGCTAAGAAACTTCGAATAGTTTATGTGTACGTACACTAAGGAAAACTAATTATTAAGCATTATAATTTATGATGTTTACTGTAATAATATTGTGTACACATTTACCTTATTCATATAGTTATTAATAATTTCTACCATCTATATTGCTGTTGATATTCACATATCGGTACTTTAAGTAATCACTTTCTATCGTTTCGTATTTTATGTATACTGATCGTTTACTTTTAGTTTAGCTAATGTCTATGATATAGATTACATTTATATTCATACTACAACATTGCTTTCAGCTCCATTAGGTATGTAATATTTACTGCTTGTCTCATTGAGTTTACTTTATCGTGATGATTTCATGGATTTGGAAGGCACAGAGTTTCTCATGATTCACGATTAACTATTTCTCTATTTTATTAAGCAACATTAACTAATTAAACGTCACAAGTGTGACGTAGGAATTTACTAGGCAATAGTACTTTGACCTAAAGGTCATCATATCATGGTCATAATCATAACTGCTGATAAAACTCAAAAATTAACCTGCTTTTAAACCATTTACTCTAATGTCTACTTAAATATATTAATTAGCTAGAAAATATCTTACCTACGCTACAGAAAATCTTTGCTAACAAAAGTTAAAGATGTCTAATAATAAAACTACAGTTGTGAACTTATGCTTTAATACTTTGATGTATAAAAGAGATAATCCATTAAGAATTCATAGCTACAGTTAGCCCAGAAATAGTAAAAAGGGCTACACGTATAATAACCGACACAACATTTACGTTACACTAAGAATGTTAACGTTTAAGTTTAGTCAATGTTGTGCAAGTACATTTCTAACCGTAGTAAGTGCCAACTTCGAAAATGTGTACATATTTAAATGCAGCAATTTCTTTCGTCTTCATTTTCGACTAAGATTCAAGTAGTATTACTTAATTTACTACGCTACATAAATAATTATATGCTAGCAATCTTTATAATAGTAATGTTATGTTTCTGTGTATTGAGTGCATTAGAGTAAATTACCTTGTGCAACACCCAGTATAAAACTCCTAGTTTATCTACGTTTTAAAATTGTCTAGAGTTAAAGTATACAATTTCATTTGGTAAATAGCTATTCTCTAAATATTTTGTATTTTAAGCAAAGAAAATTGTATATTTAGATATTATGAGTATGGATACGATGTAGTAGCATGACTTATCACCTAAAATACACTTACAACAATTAAATGCATACAACCCATATACAAGACTGTATAGTATACATATATTATTATGATTTATCACTTTCATGTTAGTTACACAAAAGTTAATAACATTAGTACCATTAAACTATAAACACCAATTATATAAAGGTAGCTACTATAACTCTAATGTAAACAAAATTTGGCATTTTGTAGTCCACAGTCTGCAATGTAATACTTTCTTCATTTCATTACAGAGCACAGAGCAAGGGCCGCACCATAAGAAACACTGACACACTATTATGCATACTTACAATATTATGAAAATTATGATATTGCTGATTAAATTGCGTTTCATATAGTTCATACACAGAAATCAGATTCAAATATAGGAGTTAATTAATAATCTCATTACAATGAATTCCATTTACAAATACAATTGCAAAATAATAATAATTTTCTTAAAATGATAGATACTTGGTTTTTGTATACAATATTTTCTAGTTTGCCTGTTCCATATAGAATAAGAACATAGTGTGTCGGTAGACAATAATTAGAAAGGACTATTTGATATAAAAGTTAAAGTCAGTCATGTCAATTGAAGACTTACATTTCTATAATAATGAAGATTGAAAGATGAATTGTACATAGGAGGTGTGGTTTTTGGATAGTTGGTTTGGTATATGCTACCATTCTTAAGTCAATACATATAATTAAGTAGCCGTAATATTATAAGGAAGATACAGATATCTATTTTACCATTCTCATTTAAAGTGATGTTATATGTCACTATAAACATGTAAGTAAGAATAATGATGAAATGTTGATAGCTGACATTTACATGATTTTTAACGATGCATGGTATTTGGCAAACTGATGCAATGGGACAAAGGATTGTATGAATATTGACAAGTCCCATTGTTACACCCACATGCTAATACATAGGTATGTACATATTTCTGATAAATAATAATATAACAAAATATTAAGGTATGTATAGTATGTAGCGTGGCTATGTTTAGCTTAAAATTAGATTATGTAGCTTATTTAGCTGGTACATGACACAGGTTTACTCTTCCCCTTTTGGTGTGATGCAAAAGTGAAATCGACGGCAGGAATATCAGGAGAGATGTGTCACGCAACCACGCCCAATCGCCCGATTTTAGCAGACAGGAAAGTATGAATGATGAAAACCAGAGGTTTAGGACAACCGTGTAAATCCAGTTCCTAGAAAAATGGAAAGCAATATTTCAATTAAATAAGTTTTATGTAGTGCAATTTGCCATTATGTCAAAAACACATCCAGATTGAGATTCAATTTAATAAGAAACAGCATTCTCTATTGTCATTCTAAGCTGGCAGCTAAAACAGGCTTACAAAAAATAAATTGCTCCTACGCAGTTTTGCGAATTACATATAACTCTATGTAACTACAAGGCATTACTACGTTTACAAGCTGCACCAATGAAATCGCTACACGTTCAAATATTCATGGGTCAAAGAAAAAGGATGGATCACAGAACAGAAAAAGAAAGAACAGAACACGAAACGTCCCTTATTTACATACTAGACACGACTCTGATACATGGAAAATTCCACGCTCCACTATGTCTACTTAGTAGTAGTAATAGCATTTGTTTCTCAAAAATGATAACCTTACTTCAGTTTAGATGTGCATCAAGGAAGAGGCGGAATAACGCTCAAATTAAGAAATTGGAAACATACTTATATGTAGTATACCTACATTCAACTATGTTCTGTATTTACATAAAAACCCCATCTTCTCAATTCGTGATGTGATCCAGATCATGACATTATGACAGTGTGTAAGTAACTGAATAATTCCTGTAATTCTATTTTCTATTATCGCAGCCGAGCAATTTCAAATGAAAAACTAACCAGTGAACATTGAAATAGCAACTTGTATTAAACACGTAAAAAACAGGTATACTATATAAGAAATGAATCATACTGGCTACATACATACCTACTTCCCGCAAACCTCTAAAAATATCCTATCAATTTACATGTAATTTTTTGGTTTTACGACTAATTGATCCAGAAAAGGAACCTTTACTCCTAAATAGCGCACCAAAATATTTTCCCGTCCTTTCTAGAAAAATAAGTAAAAGTATAATGTATATAATGGAAATGACTTGAAAAATATTTTGGAGTGGTATTTTGGCCTGAAAAAGCGATTTGTCATTTACACGGAGAAAGTCCGATGGTGGTGGACCAAAAGTAATATCATTATAATACCACACGACTTTCTCCATGTAAATGATAGTTCATCTTGCCTATCATGCATAAAAAGAGCAACATTTTTATGCCATTTCCAGCGCATTGTACTTTCAGTTAACTTTTATAAAAATGAAAGTGAAGTGAAAGTTAAATTTTCTAGAAATGGCCCAAAACATCTTGGTAAGTTATTTAGGAGTTTAGGAGCGAATTAATAGGTATTAGTTTGCTAAATACCATTTATTATGGCACGTTTTGACGAATTTAATACGGTACTGCTTATAGTTGCTTTAGGGCAATGAAAGGCAGTAAAGAGCAACTCGGATCTGTGTAATCCCTAGTTCTATACGCTAGCAAATAGCAGTAGGTATGCATTGTGCAGATTAGTTCAATCAAACAGAAGAAACCAACGCACATTTAACTGGTATTTCATTAGGAGAATGTAAAAAGTTAAATTAAATGCACATACTACATAGACGACGAAGGAACCAATGCTATGCAACATCAAGACAAGAAAACCTCGCGAAATACGAATGCCAAGCATTTCAGTAGATTAGTAAGCGGGGAAGGAATTGAATAGAATCAGATAGAATGAGTAACATGAGAAAAGTAAGAAAGAGATAGTTTTGTAGGTTTTTTACGTATTTATGTAGGACCTTTTCTCCATCTTCTGCACCAAAGTCAAGCCAAAGGAGGCGGTTCCCATCATCTGCCGACGTCCTCAGCTGAGTATACGCGTATTGCCACAGAACTTTTGGTTTATCGTTTTCAGACTTAGGGAGCTCAGTCAGGGTGAATCCGTCTTCGTAATGAACTTTCAGTTGGCACATCTCATTCTTCCAACTACACTCTGAAAACATTACAATCAAATTAATACGGACCTTCTCAATTACAATCTGGTCGCGTAAACAAATGTCTACAAACTTGAGTGACTCAACTTCAGAGCGTTCAAACATGAAACAATATAATATAAGAGCGCCAGTCTGGAATCTACCAATATACATATTACTGCATTGTTAAAGTATATGCTACATAGTTAAATACATGCAAAATTTTTAAAAACTAAGTAAGAAAATACAAGAGAAATCTTTGCCAAGAGCTGTCATTATTTGCTATATATTATAAATTGTGTATATTTCACTCTTCCAACTTCCTTTCCGCTATTTTTTAATGCAATTTTTAATGTTCATGGTCATGCTAGGGAAATCTTTCAGCTTTTATTACATAAATAGTTAGGAAAGCTGCTATGTTGACTAGCTATATTTTTCAAAGGTACTTATAAATGTCTGTGAACACAATTAGAGGATATTCGAAGAATGCGACGAACGAACGTAATAAAAATAGACTGAAAAAATCCATCCCGGAAAACATAAAGAATGAATGATGCGAGTGCTGTTGGGCGAAGGGAGAAATAACTTACTGCAAGATAATTCCTTTTGTGAAATCGCCGCATCATGAGAGGACTGTACGATATTTCGAGCCCAACCTGCCAAATCTTTTTGAGTTTCAGTACGATATACTACATTTACAACTCCACTCGGTGTGCCGATTCGGATGTGAAATGTCAATACGTCTCTAAATCCCGGAGAAGTACTTGCACTTCTACACGATGAGCTCACCAATCTGTCAAACAAGAGGAAAACAACTTTGTCAGCTTCTCAAGCAAATACATACAAATGCTGCAAGTGTCTGAAAAGAGTAGTACTAGAAGCGCTACTGGCAATAAGTTAAGGTAACGAAGTCTTCAATCTTGTTACGTTAAATCAGGAAGCATTTCTTGATACTATTTCGAATAGGCAAAACCATGCACCCACATTGACAAGGTCGTGAAAGCTCCAAATGCTTTTAACAAGAAAAAGACTTGGCTCTTGCCACAACTTGATCTCCAATTTTACTTCTAGTAATCTTTACATGCACATGTAACCTCTGCTTAATGATTGTCGAGCATTGCCAACAGATTTTCCTTAAGATAAATATGTATACATCGTTCCCAACTTATTATTGTGACAAATTAAGAGGAAAGTGTCTCTATGTATCTACACAGAGACATACATGTACGATTTTTAAGAGAAAACGTCTGTTTTCAAGAAAAAAACTCTTCTTTGTGTTTGATAATAAAGAAAGAAAAAAGTATCAGACTTAGGCTACTAACTGAAATGGCTACTAACCTTGTTGTTAAAAGAGGCCAAGATTCGTAAGGAGCTGCCCACGCATCAATGGACCAAGGAGGAGATGTATACAATCTGAGTTCTTTATCTGTAATGACAACAAAATTTGGAAGCCATACACTGGAAGAATCTTCTCCGTCTGAAGACGTGCTCTGACTCCGGCTCTGCAATTTTTCCCAAGACAAGAACGCAATATATAATTTAGTAGGAGCTATCAAGTGAGAATAATAGAAGAGTTTATAGGATAGATCTAAGCCTAGAACAGGTCATTGAAAAGTAATTGCGTTATAATACTCCTTTATTCTAAAGGAGATCGTCTTCTCAGCATTTATCCAGTATTTAAGGATGGTAGTAGGAAAACATATGGGATTAGAGAAAGGAGAGATAATTGGGTGAGAGCCGTAATCGGAAAAGCGATTCGAGTAGAATTAGAGTAGAAACCTTAATGGAATTGTTGGTAGAGCCTTCTGGAGCGTTACGTTTCAAAAGCCAACCCATATGTCTTGCTTTTCCTTCGAGAACATCTTGGAGGGAACGATTGGCTCTGATTAAAGCTAATTCAGTTGACTCAGCCAAAGTATTGCTGAGACCAGAGACCCATGCTTGGCACTGTGCTGTACTTCCTGCCCGGAGCACCAGACTATGAAGTCCATCAGGAGAGTACAATTCTATCGTTCGGTGATCTGTAATAATATTCCATTAAATTCTTTACAAAATCTTCAGCAGCATGAAATGGAATATAAAAATAAGTAGTTGCCTCGTTCACTATTTCCCAAACAAAGAGAAGGCCAACTTCCCATCCCCAGATACACAGATTTCCTTTCTCCCAGGCTCAACAGTTTTTTTAAAGTACATTTGATGTGATTCGATAAAGGAACAAGAGTCAAAGTCATGGATGACTGTACTTAGAATATCATATGAGAATATATAGGAATTTCACTTGAGCGGAAAACCATGCCTTCTCCTATAATGTATATTTATGCAAATTGGCCACTTGGTTTGGTTTTACATCAGAAAAAATTCTATTCCATTCCCCCTTCCCAATATATTTTCCTGGAGAGAAAAACTCCCAGTGTCCCAATCCAATGCGATCGTGCATTCATATCATATCAGCCCGAAATTTTATGACATAATTCAAGAATACGAGATTTTTTACGATATGAGTAATTTACCAGGATCAGGATGCTTAAAATTGGTTGCTAGCAGGGCAAGTGTGAGTGGAACACAACGGGTATCAGATCTGGAATATGATAAATCCGGCGGAGGTCCTGGTAGAGCTTCGCTATCTCCATTTAGATTGATATGATTTTCCTCATGGGATCCTCCGCTACTACTGCCACCAGCCATGTACTCTTTTTGTAAATCCCATCCCAGTTCTGCCAGCAATGATGCTTTTCGAAAATAAGGCGTAACTTCTTTCAGGTATTTCACTGCAAAAGGTAGATCACACAAAATATAATTCATCTTTGTCTCAAAATTGCCTCATGGAAAGGAATATGTCCTTTATACTATCCCTGTAGAAAACAAGATATACACCACAGATAGTAATACAACAATTGGCAATGTGATGTGACGATAACAAGGAAGTTGAAACTTGAAAGTAGAGCTACTGACAATGACAGACAGTCAACTCACTACATTCACAATTTATTGTTGGCTGAATGAACCCAAGTGAACTGAACATCAAACTATGACTTGACTTTGATTCTTTGAACCTGAAATCTCTCCGTCATTATGTCATTTCGCTTTCTTTCTAAGTAAACATCGTGACAGTTCTTGTTGTACTTGTAATCTAATACAATACATGCCAACTTATGCCAACCATTATCAAGGGTCCTAGTATATAATTGTTTACATAGCAAGAAATCAATAACTTCTCCATTTATCACAGAACTACTAAAGTGGGTATCTATGTATATCTATAGCTTGTGGGTGTATGAATAATTTTACTTTATTTATGGCACGATAAATGATAATGATCTCAAGTGTAGAGTCTACTATAATGTATTATATTTGCACAAGACAGAATTCATTAAGTCATAGATTGAATGTGGGTAGTGAGTAGGTAGGCGAAGTTCACTTTCTGTTAGGTGAACAATATGGGATGTTCAGTTTCTTTATTTATTCAGCCGGTTTTCTCTCTCGGTAACTTTACCGATTTCATACATATTTACTAAACTCACATTGAATTTCTGGAATGAACATTTCTATTTCATTGAAAATAAACGAGTAGCCACTAAAGAGGATTCAATTGGATAGAGAGTCGACAGAGGAAGACAAACAAATAGTAGAGTTTCGTTGAGGGAGCTCACCTTCCAAATCGACGACTCTGCCAGCCCTCTTGAGTGCTTTCACTGCTTCATCATGTGTCGCGTTTCGTAAATCTTCCCCGTTCACTGACAATATTGCGTCGCCCACAAACAATTGCTCCGTTTTATCTGCGGCCATTCCCTAGTTTGCGTATCAACACAATAAAACAGAATAGCATGAGAATAACATACATAACTGAAGTGTCTCCACGACTTTCCTTCACACTGTGCTACTCATTGTTAGTGAAATGGTTGAATTCATGCACAGATCTAGTGCATACCTCCACCTACATTCCTCAGATTAACCTTTACACTTTTACACTTCATGGGAAAATTGTTATTTGTAGCACAGAGGCTGCAGGAACTCGTAAGAGCTTTCTATGTTTGTATTTTATAGTGTCGGAATGAAGGAAGTTAAGTGGATTTCCAAAGCAAGAATCCAATGAATTGAAATCAGAGAAAATAAATGATTGCACGTTATGTCCTCGTCACTCACTCTCTCTAGTCTCTTTACTTTCCAATCTTTCCTCTGTTCTATACTTCATGATGTGTACAGAGTACTGACTACACTTTCCAATGGCTCAAATCAAAATAAACCTTTAAACTTTTACTCTTCCCTTTCCTACTATACACGTAGATCCTTAGTGGATGAAATAAACGTTATAATAATATCCACTTGTTCAAACTCACCCTTTTCCTTCCCCGTTTTCAACACAATCAATGTTAGCCTTATGTACCTAAGTATCCTATAATAAAGTAGGAGAGGTCGTGTCGTATCCCATTCAATGCAATACCCTGTTGGATTTTACTTAAGTTGAATCCATTGGATTTCCTATACCTCTCTCCTTTCCGTTTATTTCTTTCGAATCGATTTCCAACCCATTTATATACACTTTTATCAAACATTTCCTACTTTCCGGATTTGACAACGCTACCTAATGTTCAGTTTGATTTGAATACACAGCACAGAGAGCCAGATATATCAACAATACAAAAGCTACAACTTCAACATCAATTCTAAAGGCCAATGCAAAATTCTATCTCTAATAGTCTACCTCTTTACTTACTTACTTCATAACATTTTAACATCTACAATTCATTTTATTCCTTCAAAATTGAAAGTTTTTTCCCTGGAATTTTACTGCTTTCCCTTTTCATTGCTCTTCATAAAGAGTCATAAAAAGTTGAAGAATTTCTAGAATGTACATTGAGTTTCGCCTCTCTATCTCTCACTCTCACTTCGACACCAATTATCAATGTGACGTTCAGCAAACAATTTGACAAGTTAGATCACATACCATTTTCCAGCTCCTCTTATGTAAGGCGCGAAACTAACTCCTTTTTCACAGAATTGACATGTCCACACACTCTCTCTCAAGCATTTTACCAATAAAATATTATCACACGTAAAACCTTCTCTCAAATATATGGCATCCAATTCTGAAATATAAAGTTTTCCACTATAGGTACGAGTACATACGCATAGAAAAGTGTAAAGTAAAAAATAAAAATGGAACTTATTGTTAACTATCTGTATCAGAGTTCAGTTGACTCGATTTTCTATTTCTTACGGATCTGATATTAAGTGGAAATGTGTGCCTCAGAGATATTAAGTCTATATCTAAGGTACATAGTATAGCATACCATAGCATGGAGTGGAGGCAGGCATCAGGGATAACAATAATGCTTGCAAAAACTCCTGAACGACTAGTTTTGCCTATATATTTAACTATATAGTAAACAGATAGCCAAAAGTTAGACAAGGTTGGAATCCAAATCAGAGTTGGATGATGGGTTAGAATTTAGACTAGAATAGAATGGTAGACACTCCAGTTCGTTATTGAGAATGGCATCAAAAGAATTTCAACTTTAGATCGACTAACAACATTGCTCCCTTTTGAGCCATCAGAGAAAAGTAAACGAGAGAAGTTTTCAAGTCGAGTCGATTTATATTTCCAGTTTCTAGTTTTCTTTTCTTATCATTTATGATCTTTCTCACGCTGACTTTTCTACGGTTGTACATTTAGCAGTACACAATATGTAATGCACCTAACATCATATCCCACACAGCAAGTTCATACAAAATATATATAACACATAGATATGTGATATATTCAGCACAAAGCTTCGATATACAATGTGATGCACTATTACTATGCTAGGAAAGTTTGTTTTAAGTTTATATTCAGCCAAGTACTTTTCCAGATAGTAAATAAGCCCAATTTAATAAATATTTCACTTAATGTTTACCCTTTCATAGACTACACTGCACTTAAAACTAACTGCAATATCTTTGTACTTCTAGGACATAAAACATAGCCATTGCATTGGATTATGATACCCTAACATATCGCATTACATGTGAAGTTTTAGGTTAGAGTATGTGGAGGTATACGTTTTAGGTCTCAAGAGCTTAAAAAACACAACTTTGCAATTGTTCACTTTCGAAAAAAGGAATTGACAATAGAAATTGATTGCACATAAAATCATAGGCATATACCATACGAGTATAGTAACCTTTACATACTACGACATACCTGCAGGTAGCCTTGATTTAAAGCAGAAAAATATACGATATAAAGTACAAAGATACATTATGCATTACCGGGAATATCTTTGAAATAAGAATGGGCATTCTGTTTTCTTTTCCTCCCTTAATGGAAATTCCTAGTCCGTTCGTTTCAGTTTTGACAACTCTAACTAATCTTGTTTCGCAAGGTGTTGTGTCAGATCCGCTGCCATTTTCACTTCCATTGCCATTTCCATTAGTGTGTCCATGTCCATTGACATTTACACCTGTCGTGGAAGCAGTGGTTTCTTCCAGGTCGTATAAACTGAGGCATAAATATTGGCCTTCGAGAGATGCGAGGATTCTGTGCCAGGATCCTTTGATAAGAACTTCTAGAGGACCACATCTCCCTGCTCCGAGTGTGGAGCGGCCCCCAGACCATTGGGACTGGGATGTAGAAGTATTGGATCTATTCGACTCCATCGTCTCCATTCCCATCAAGTCAACTTTAGTCCTGGAACTTCCTCCAGAAAAAACTTGAGCAACAAAACACTGATATTTCTTTTGTGGTTTGATATTTGGGTTTTCTTTCCCTTTCACTCCTTCTTCGCCAAGTTCAACTCGGTTGTTAACAGTGTTGAAATCGATTCTGAATAACACCGCAGTACACTTTCTGTTGAACTTTCTTTGATATTGCACATACAGTGAGAAATATTTTAAGACTGCTACTTAAACGTTGATCTGAGAGTTCCAGATTTATTTCACTGCTGAGTCCTCCTTGTCCTTTTACCTTTTTCTCGTTAGTTTGCCCTTTGAAGACAGCTGGGCTGGACAAGTTTCCTCAAACGCTTTCAAACAACTACTGCCAAGACACTACTAACAATAACAGTAACAATAATTTAAAACAATCAACTTCTTCTCACGCACGACTTCTGTACACAGAGTAGAAGTACTTTAGCAGTCGACTTTTCTTTCTCTTGACTCACTCAACTCCAACTCAGAGGAACATCTGAAAATAACCTAAGAGAGCAGTTCAGAACTTCACGCTTTTCAGCTGATTGTTCTTGTCCTCTTCTCTTCTCAAGACCACCACGCACACACTACAAAAAAAGCAGTTGATATCTGTGTGTATAACTAAACGAGTACCAGCAGTAAAAGAAACGTTGACTTTTCTGATATCGCCTGACCCAACTCAATTGCCACTATTGCTGATTTGTCTTTTTTATCCTTTTTATTTATTAGCTCAATTGCCAATTGCCTTGTGTGACTGTGGCTTTCCTTTCTTCACTATTATTATTTATAGTAGGACGTTCCAAAGAGCGATAAGATGTCTTAAACATAAGTTACGATATGATTGTTATGGATGGAATGGTTCTCTCAATTCTTCTTCATTCAGCTCAACTGCGACAAACTAAATGAACTTCTCTTGATTTCATTCGTTCAGTCAACTAAACCAACGTAAAACTTCTATATACTTACACAATCAGTGCTTATTACGTTTTCTCTCGCTATAAAAGGGAGAAAATCTCCAGTTATGTTAATAATGCGCTCAATGTTCCTTATCTAATTCGTTCAGTCAACTAAACCAACGTAAAACTTCTATATACTTACACAATCAGTGCTTATTACGTTTTCTCTCGCTATAAAAGGGAGAAAATCTCCAGTTATGTTAATAATGAGCTCAATGTTCCTTATCTCACTTTCTCAATTGCTCACCCCAACGGCTTTTTCTCTTCTCAATGTAATAATTCCTCCCAATTTACTGATTACTTAAAAACAGTAAAATTGTTGTATCGTGTAATTGTGTTTCTTTTTTGCACTGTTCTGTACAGACTTGTCCAAATATAAGTTTCAATGTAATTCCGAAGAATTAAAAACAATTTTTTTAGAAACTGAGCACCCTCTGCCCTTTATTTCACCCTCTTGAGCTTCAGTCCGGTCTGTCAATTGTTCTCTTACTAGTAAAAGTCCTTTTAACAATAGACCACCAAATGTTTAACTGTTGATTCATCTGCGACAGATTTTCTTAAGTGCCTTTTAGAGTGAAACTCACTTCTTCACCTCCAGTTCAATCCACTGCAAATGCACTTGGTCAATTTCCTTCCGACGGAGAGGACTAGATCACTATCACTCTTGTAGTGAATAAAACGTTGAATTAATAGCTTCGCTTTTCTTTGCAAGAGTATCTTGTCTGTCTCTTTAGCCCTTAGTTCTGGCTTGGCTACCAATAAATTCAAAAGTCACACTCTACTTTTTTCTCTAACACTTGTCGTTCCATTTAATTTAATGTGTTTCCTTTTCAGTCTCACTTAACATTAGTCGAGCCAGCTCAGTAGATTTGTATACACTGTGATGAAGTAGTCGCCCAGTGAAAGAGCTTTAAATCACGTCAGTAAAATAGTTTTTTGCTTGACATTTCATTTACTGCTGCTCTCTGGTTTCGTCTTTGAACCGAACTCCACACTCTGCAGTCCTTCCCTTCACTGTAATCAACAAATACAAAAAATTATTACGGTCATTATCATTAATAAGAATGAAAGCTTATGAAAATTAGTCTTACGCTACTATTAGTGTCTAGCAACCATTCCTCCCTACCCTAAAGAAGTGGAGGCGACGCCCAAAAAAGGACTTGAAATACCCGAACTAACCTTTTCATTATCCCCATGCTGAACTTTTAAGTATATTATAGGCTCTATAAGATATGTCTCACTTTTTCGCGATAAAAAAGCATAGAGTGGAAAATGGGAACTCGGTTGACGAAACATACTACAAAAATAGCAATAATAGTCGTGGTGCCTGTTGTAACTATATAGTGCTGCTAGTACATTAAAGCGAGTAATAATGATATTGTTATAAAAGACAAATACGTACTTATGTTGAGTATATTCTTGTAAGTAGATACTCTGGGATGAATGCAAGGTATATTCCATAACTAACGGGCAGATATTATGACGAGAGTATAAAGCATACTTAAAAGGATAATATTTTCAAGGCTTTTTCTCTCCCTTTTCTTTTGCAATGCAACTAATGTCATGTACACTCACAATCTATAATGGTGCAATGAGGGAGTAAAGCATAGGCCACAAACATAACTTAGAGCCAAAGGAAATTCTACATAAGCAGATAGGAGGATAGCTAACAAGCAAGGTAACATAACAACTGGAAGGCATTCTACAAAAAATAACTAGACTAGGGCAACTAAGATAAGCAAGGCCAAAATTAGATTCCAAAGCAAGGCAAAGAACGGAAAGGGAGAAGACAAGGCGCTAAAATCTGGAAATTTGCTCTTGGGTATTTTTACTCTCATTTCTTGCGACATAAAATCATAAAGGACCATGAATGAATATTCACTTGAGACAAAGCAATCCTTCAAGGAATTACTACACAATATATTGCAAAAGAACTACAATAAAAATGACGTAAAAAGACGGATACTCTGAATAGCTACATATTTAGCGTTCATTCTTTGTGTATCTTGTTATTTTGGAGTGATAATGTAAGGAATTCAGTGATTTGTATGTCGGATGTAGATTTCTGGCCGTTATGTTCTTTCCTTTGGCTTATAGTAAAAGTGCAAAGAGAAGAGCCTGCAAATCCTTGCGCCTTGTCAAAATTAGGGCTGCACTAGTGACTCTAAGCCCTCATAATTCTTCATTATTTGCTCTCCCAACTCTTTATCTTTATCCATTTTTTGGTATATGGATACGGTTTTGGTGTGGTCGCTTTGGCTTCACTTTCCTTTCCTTAAGAGTTCGCAGAGAAGATCACAAATTACCAGACTTCACTTGTGTTGAGGGAATTATAAGGGAAACTTAACCAAACAGAGGCAGAAGGCAGAATCACACTACATACATATATACATATCTGCGGAGAGACTCCCACTCTCACTGAGGCTATAAAATAGCAAGAAGCCAAGTCATCGTCAACACTCATTCCATTATATGCACTAGCACTGATAAAAATGCAATATAAAAAAGTTAGCAACCTTTTCTTTTCTTACTTTCAGCCCCGAGTACGTATAGCTGCTACCTAATGATACGTTGTTACATAAGTTACTTTATTTTACTTTAGTGCACCTTTGGTTTGGTTAGGAGCGAGATAAGTCTGTAGTGTCTGTACTTGTACTTACACAACGGAAAGTAATAATACCCAATAATATAACTCTTTCACTCCTCTGTTCTTTCAGATACTCCGCCAGTTTACTTTCAGAGAAAAGTCCCCGTCTGCTTTATTTCCCCAGAAGGAATGAGACATTCCCACTAGAAAAGACTACACGAACCTGTCGACCTAAGTGTGAAAAACTATGAGTGTACACATACAGAGCTAATGTCTATTAGCCTTTCCCAGCCTGTGGCTTCCCATTCCGTCCCTGACTCAAGCCAAACTCTTTTTTCATTTCGATGGGATTTACTACTCATGGTAAATGCTTATTAGTACGTAACAACCATGCGGTGCAATAATACAATTTGTCTCCTAAACTAGCAACGCTCTTATTCCCAACGATTGTAAAAAGATACACTCTATCTATTTCAAGGCGCAACTCAACACTACATACAACTACATACAAACTAGTCGACCGATTGATTTACCGATTAACACAATTACTATACAACAATCCAGCTCCGCAAATAGTACACTGTACACTATTACACTGTGCACACTACCAAATATATGTGCTAGTATATAAATAGTAATAAATAACAAACAAGGGATCACCAATAAACTTATGCCTTGCCGTTGCCGGCCTTTCTAATGCTATTCTTGTTGTTTGTTACTGATGTGATTGTCGGATACTAGAGCAATCCATTTGAATTAAATCCGTAGCTTTACATGCTGTTCGTCTCAAACTGTCAACTCTTTTCAGTTTAATTGGAAACAATATAATAATTACTACCATTAGCACTAACGAAAAAGAAAACGCATTTCATCATAATGACCAGCGATGAAACAGAAGTCGAGGGAGGAATGTAGTCAAAAATGCCACTTTTCACTAATTTTCTGAGCTGAGGATCATTTCTTTCGAATTTTAATTGATTACAAATAAATTAAGTATTTGTTTCATTTTACAATTATTATCTCCACACGCAATTTTACAACCCTAGGCATTAATTACACTGTTAACATACAGATTTATGAAATGTATCTACGATAATGCGGTTTTTTGATAGCTTACTTAGTATTGTTGCAAAAATCGATATTTTCTCAAGTACTTTTTGAATTAAATAAGTACATTTTCAGTCATTCAACGATGCTGTGTACCCGGAACGACGCACTGAGTTCCCAATTCCCAAATGTATTATAATTCCATAACAGGGCTAGTCTAACATGAGATACAAAATCCCAAATACTTTCTATAATAATACCAGCAACTATTATACAATCTGATTTCGTTGATTGATATATGTTCCATTCTTTATGCGTTTATTTGTGTTTGCCTCTAGACGAGATATTCCTATCAGTACTAGTCGACTTACTTCTGTATTATTATTGAGAAGTATTCCATTGTAATGTAACGGGTAATGAATATCCAGCCGAGGCCGATTTCCAGTCAGTTTTATACAAACAAGGGTGATGTATGAAGATAGATCGTCTTTTAAAATGCAGTCAGCCAGTTGGGATTGGGAATAGAAGGGATAGAAATAGTAAGAGCTGCTAGATATATATAGACCATTGATTTCATTTGACTCTCATGACTCATGATCATTGTAGTGCATATATAAAAGTTCTTTACTTGGGCAAGACGCTAAACTATGTTTACCGATGATGGCTGCAGATACTGCAGAAGTTATTGCATTAGTTAACGTCTGAAGTGAACTTTACATAAATACTCACATCTATATAATCAGCTTCACAGAATTCTACCTAAGACCGAGAGAAGAAATAATCTATTACAACTGCTGACGGCTACTGTCTCCATATTTGTAATTGCACTAATGTAGAATTTACAGTTTTTAGGTAGGAGAGCATTAAGCAATGACTACATGCATCAGTCACATGCAATATTCTGTAGTGCCTTTATATCATTGGTTCTTTCAACATTGACTTTTATACTGAAATCAAGTTGATTCTGCTCCGCAATGCATTTCTCGGTTTTTTATTCATGTTTGCACAGGTAATAACAATATTTATCTACAGGCGAAGATTTACTTGTTTAATAATGGAACATTCATTCGTCAAATAATACGCAGTAGTAGCAGCCAGCAGCATGCAAAGTGCACGTAGGATATAACGATAGTTATATTTCTTATTTATGTACAATGCAGTCTTACTTAATGGTTACTGTTCGAATAAATATTTATTTACTACCCTGTGGGCGAAGCAAGCTATTAAAACTTGTTACGCAAATACAGTCTATCTATGCTCAGCAGCACTAACTTGAAGAATATAAACAGTAAACTTTACTTAAGATATAATATTTAGTTTTCCCTTGTAGTATTTAGTACATTCTACCATGCATATTAAAGTTTGAATATTAAATTTGAAGTCTTAACTCTGAAGTAGAAATAAATGACATTTACTATTTGCCATACGAATCTATATGCATTGGTTTATTGTGTTGACTGTAAAACCAAGGTAAATAACGAGGTCAACAGTAGCTGTTGTGCATACAGATATTGTGAGAGAAGCTAATTCCTACAATTAGATTAGCTACTCCCGCTAAGGTCCGTCTGTCTTCTGAATTGAACAACATCTTTTCATCATTAGCTTATGTTTTCACGCTACCTATATATACGTGCTACGATTAGCACTTAAGTTAGCAAGCTATTTGCAGTAGATTAGTAGAGTCCTGTGAAGATATAGTGTCTACGCTCAAGAATAAATATTAGTCAGTCGGTATTTTGTAGTCTGCGTTGTTGCTTGAAAAATCTGGTATACCTACTTCTACCTAAGCGAGTTATGCAAATTGAATTGCTAATAATTTTCAATTCCATTTGTGTGTTTCAGGAAACATACTTTGTCAGCC
This sequence comes from Tomocerus nigrus, assembly GCA_019776505.1. NCBI lineage: Eukaryota > Metazoa > Arthropoda > Collembola > Entomobryomorpha > Tomoceridae > Tomocerus > Tomocerus nigrus. The sequence continues at coordinate 23,766 of JABASI010000875.1, forward strand.
ATACTTCCATTACAATAACAAAAACAACTCACTTCACCAGATAATTGTTCTTTCGCTCCGCTATATGCATATATGTCAGCATGTATAATGAAAATATATTTCTATAGTATTCATATAAAACAATGTCTAACCTGTGAAATAACTTGAGTGTATTCAATGGCTAATTTAATAGACAAAGCCTTTTTCACATATGAATCAAGTTTGAAGATTAAATATGCACTCCATGATAATGTCTATGGCACTCTACAGGCTGAAAATCTTTAGTAAATGTTCCTAGCTAACGAAATAATGAGCTATGGTAAACAATATGGAAAATTTAACGTATCTTTGTCGTGTTACTGATAGTACTGAAGCTGTTAAACAATAAGCTTCGCATTCTCACATAACTCAAACGCTTTAGATGGAAATACACTAGAGAAGGAAGATGTAAAGTGAAGAGAGAGGGAGAGAGAGAGAAAACGATCCATAAAAGAACAACGATACACTCGACACAATAAGGCAGAGAAGAGGTTGCAACTTGCGCACATTTATATTAGAATACAATATTCAATTGTATTATCGTTAGCGATAGGTCGCATTCACGTGCGTGTAATACGTTCATAGAGAACTTTCAAAGTAAATAAGTATGCCCATGTATAATATACACTATACTATGTATTCATATCAAAATATACAATTACAATATTCTGTAGTGCAGAAGGTGTGTACAAGTGTAAAAGTTTGTGTACCTGCTCAATTTGTATTACAAGGGCATAATTTCGAAATTCGCAAATATCGGTTGGTATTATTAAGGTAGGTAAAGTAGATGAACAAGAGAATACGCCTCAAAATGTACAAACAATAATGTATGTATAGAGAAGTGACAGAAGTTATAGTAGAGGTACTTGTGTTATATGATACTTTAATAAAAATTTGTATATTTTATCATAGCATGAGAGAGAAAGAAAGAGAATACCTGTGTGCAATGTTGAAAATTGAAATTAGGATTCAGCCCAGGTAGAGTTCGTTCGTTTCGTGCATCGAACGAGAACAAGTGAAGAAGACAAGAGCAGGAAATAAAATGAACGATAGATGCGATAAAAAATTCACAACACAACAGAAGTTAGGAGATATGCAGAGGAAAGAGGGGATATATTATTGTGTGAGCACAGACTCCTTATATAATAGGCACTGTGTACTAGTAGTGAACATTAGACATACATTAGAGTTTATGTAGCGTCACTAGAAGTGAGATGGAGAGATCTTGAAGGAAACTTCGTTCTGGACGCTCTGCTAGTTTTTTCCCTACTTCTACTTACTTCTTCTTCTATGTACCTTTCTAATGCTTACTCTGCTTTATGTATTTTTATTCTATGGATATTTATTCGTGAACTAAATTTTACAAACTCTCCTTCTCCCTCCTAAAAACTAGAAATATTTTTAAATGCCTCTCCTCGTATCTCTCACTTCAATTTCAATACAAATAAAAGAAACCTTTGAGACGGAAAAACGTGCAGAATTTGAAAATCGCCTACCTACCTCCAATTTCCCCTTTTGTTAAAGTAGGTAAACTATTTTCTTCAAAAGATAAAATGATGTTCTTACTTAAAGTTGAACTACATGCACTTACACAAGTTAGGACTCTACAGTCGTCGCAACACTCGCAAGACATCAGCTTAAAACTCTTAACTAAAGTCAAGACTCCCTCTCCTACTCAAAATTTTTCCGTAACAACTTTTTCAGTTGAACTCTTAACTCTTAAACTAATGTAACTTAGCGATGTTATACTATGTACGTACAACTTAAGATTTTCTCCTCTAAAGCAAATCATGTAAATAGTCAAACTCAAGTCAATGTAGTTACATAATCCGTTTGAACTATTTTTAGCATTTAAGCAAATAGGCTGCATCTTCTCATCCTTCGTATACTACTACTTAGTCACCACATGTATACTTGTGCACATGATGGCAAGTGCTGTATACGTTAAAACACTCCATATGTTTTAACTTCAGCATTGTGATCCTGAAATCAGCTCTGTATGTGTATAGTACATGTATATAATGTATACTTCCGTATTTATGCAGAAAGTCATCCATCGTGTACTACTATGTATATCATTTAAAGATATATTGTATACCTAAATGTAATAGTGGCAAGAAGTTGCCTTGCAAGAATATGCAGTCTTTCTATAAAATATCTCCAACTTTAACTGCTTTTTCTTAATGCTTTTTTAAATCGGTAGATCCGATCTTTTGACTTCATGTAGTTCTATCTAGGTACAACCTTAGGATTAAACTTATCAGTTATCTCCAACTTTTGCTAACGAACTCGATCAGTTGACTCAGCTTTCATCTGATAGCAATTGAAGTTATCTTAAATGCATAGAAAAATGTATGAATGGGTTGCAGGCTAGTGCTTCTTACTCCCACGATCTCAACAATTTATGTTCGACATTCGTTACAGTGACGGAGCATTTCATCACCTCTTCCATATACGCTCAAAATGCATTCCAAGTATGTGGACTAGTATACGCTTCCACATTGCATAAATCCTAAAATCTCTGACAAAGATTCAAATTAAGTTCATCTATCATGTTTCTACGTAATTAATTTACACTCCCACGATTACTACTACACAGCAATTACTGAAGTATGCTATAATAATGTTATAATCATCCTTGCAACTTTTTATTATGGAATTTTCTTTAGTCAAGATGTTCAGATATCCATAGTCCAATTTATTTCCTCTTGATCAATTTAGTATAGATGCACACAGACCCACCCAGCTTTTAAGATACATAAAATGTCTATTTAAATGTTGAGCGTTAAAAACATTACAATAATATTACTAGATTCACGACAAAAATAGGTAAATATAATCATAGACACTAAAAGAATTGCTACAGTGGTTACCTACTTGTATCAAAATGAAATTGCATTGCTCGAAGTTTTAATCTGCCCTACCCTATCTGACCTGACAGATGGGAATAGTAATGCAACTCAACAAAATGCCTACACTCAAAAGCTATATTATGTATTTTCAGGCAGTGCGATATAATTCAACAATGTACAGGCACACTTGTGTGAAGTATTTTCTGCATTTACTTTTATATGAAGGAGCTCATAAATGGATTCAATGGCCACAGTATGCACAGGGGGATATATGCATAAAGTTTTCAGCATGCAAAGTAAAGGAAACAGGCTGGTGCACATTGAACTAAAAGCGCTTAACTTCATTTGACAGACTTATTTAGATTGTAGGTGGTAGGAAGGAAAGGATTCAGGATTGCATGGGGAAACAAGCAATAAATTTCGAATTCTAACTTACAAATGATTTATGTAAAGACAGGAGAATGCCGGGAAAAATACAGACAGCAATCAGTTTTACTTATAAGTACATACAAGTTACGCAATTCCAACTGTAGATATCCTATTCCTCTCCCATGTTATAAATAAAGCAGCTGCATGCTATTAGAAAAAAACTTGAAAGTCTATTTACTTAATAATGGTGAAAAGGAAAATGTAAAGTCATAAACCAAATGTGTTTACTTGACCTGATGGGTTTAACTGCTAAATTATGCTTTTAGAATTCAGAAAACTATTTAGAAGACAGATGAATAAGATCCATATTTGTGCTCTTCCTCTCATCATACTCAAATTAAGGGAGTTATTAACCTATGGGTACCCCTCTTATTTTTCCTTAAAGGACAACTCATACAATATCATACAATTTACAAACACATCACTGCATGGTAGTTACAATCTTTACCATATTATAAAATACGCGTTTCAACCCTTTCATCAACTACACCATCAAAATATTATTGTTGTATCCGAATCGTTTAGCCACCAGCTTGAAGCATAAACTTATTTTTCACTATGCTGCTTAATAAATATCTTTCTATTGCTTTCTAGTGCATTGCATAAATTGTTTTTATGTTCGTCTGCTGCACTGAACCAATAAAGAACTCACATATTGAAATGGCAAATAAATTAAATATTCATATCGCAGCTATTGAGTTAACTTATCACAGTTAAGTATGTCACATTGCAGAGATTACTACAACATATTGGATATGGGTGGACTAGTTCAATCAAACTAAGATCCATAAATTACTTTTTATCACGGGAAATTGCAATCGCCAAAATAAATATGTGGTCATACATTTCATGGATATATTGACTTAGGATATAATATGCCCTAGCTAATGTTTTCAATCCGTCGCGTTCTCAGAATTTGATGTTAACAAAGTGTTATTTTTAAAAGCGCGTAGTTTATAGTGGTGCCAAGCAAAATGGGAGTTTTTTTTATTATACTTGTAATTATTTCCTGAATACTAGTAATCTGTATGACAATACCTTGTGTTTGTAAAAACAAGTAAGGTAATTAATAAGAGGGTATTAGTTATGCACTTGTCAACCGATAAATTCATTGCTTACCACAAACTTCGGAATACTGCTTAATTAATTAACAATTTTTCATTGGGGTTACTGTATCAATGAATTGAATTTGAAGAGAATGATATAGATATGAGGATGAGACATTTCCCTTTAGTAAATAATCCCAATGTTTTTTGTAATGACATCTAAGGTTTAGTTTGCCATAAATAAAGATGATAACTCATTTCATGACTGAAAATAATGAGCTGAGATAACTTTAACATTGTACAGGACAGGGGATCCAAATAAAATATCAGAGCACAATGTACAATTCTGTCGTCTTCCATTCCACCCTTATGCTTATCTTGTTGTTTTTACGATTTGTAAACTACATAGTACGACATTTACCGCTATGCCATATACAAATGGGAATTGATAGTGATGCTCATACTACATACATATATAGAAAGATAATGTCCTAAAATACATTCAAGCCAAGTCAGATCATTATGTACAATTGTCGTAAATAGTAATGGTAGAGCATGTAGCTTCACTAATCACTATCATATCAGGTTCCAACAATTTCTAGACCACAAGCAAAGGTTAAGGGTGGTTTGAGCACACATTAAGTTAATGTCTGTCTATTTGCAAGGCCAATTCTAGTAAATTAAATCTCTTTGTGTGGCACATCAATTTCTATCATTACGAAATCCCACAATCTCGCTCTTATTTCAAAGCATTTACATAAATTATAGAGCTACTTGTATACTTAAGTATCATATCACTAGAAGCCAACAGCCAAATTCAGCTAATAAAATTTTTAACGCCAATTTATTAATAGAATGTAACTCACGACAATGAGATTTGTTTCATGCTTAGCCTAATACAAGGATTTAAAAAGTGTATTGTGCTAATAAAAAGTGCATTTCTTGGATGTAGTGTGTAATAATTTTTATGCCAGTCAGCTGCTTTTTGCAATTCATACATTGCTCTACTAGGGCAGAATTTGTCATTTGCGCTATTTGTTTACACTTCGCGATTCGCATTCGGTTGAAACTATTTGGACTTAACAGAAGTGATAAAAGCGAGCAAAATAATTTTCTTACGTAAAGCCTTCAGTCGTTCACAAGAACCGTTTAGCGGGTAATAAGCTATAAGTAGGCTCTGAAACCAATCATCAGGAGTTTATACGTTGTAAAGGCTGCCTCTGCCAAAATAAAAATCCGGGACGAAAACAAAACCGGGTGTGAGTGTGAATCTGTATGTGTAAGTGCATCCGAGAAGATTCCTCAGAGCGCACTCGTAGCGTAGTTATCTTTAATTGCACTAGAATCCGAAATTAGAATGTTCTTTGCTTACTTAAAGTTATGTGAAGAAAAATAAACGAAAATCTTAGTCGTTTCTAATTGTAACTAATAAAGTTTTACGCATTGGCCTAAGTTAAACTGTTTATTTATCCAACGGGGTGGCTAGTGGCTACATACAAATTGAAAATAAACGCACAACACAATAAAATAATTAGAGAAATATTTTCTCGAGGTCACATTCACTTGTGTGTCTTAGCAGAAATGTGTGAAGGCAGAGCTTCTGCAATGTTAATGTTACTTTTCAAGGATTGAATTTTACACTAACTTTATCAGAATAGTATAAAACTATTTTCTATACTATTGTCCTCTTGTACATAAATAGCACTTGGTTGTAGTTGTAGGCAAGTTAAATAAATACAACTTTGAAATGTAGTAGTAGTAAGAAAATATATTTCGCATTTTTCTGTGTGTAGCAAATGGTAGTTTTAGTATATTGTAGTTTAGTATCATCTGTTTCAAAAATACATCTGTAGGACTTGATGTGTCTATTGCGTATGGTTCCGCTGGCGCATTTTAGACAAATATTTTTCCTTCGGGAGAAGCCAGTTTTGTAAACAGTGAATAGTCAGAAATGTATACATGCCTACTGTTTCTAGATTCCCTGACATTAATCACAAACAGTAAGTTAGGTAGACAAAGTCACAGTTTCATTTATTTCAATTCAGTTCACCACACAGACTGAAGTTCAGCAATTTCTCTACTTCACCGACTCTTAGATAAGCTAGCTATGAGAAAAAATTGAAATGCCGAAATGTCAGAGAGAAAATATAGTGAAGTAGTTATGCAATTGGTTAGGTGTTTGTTTTATATTATTGCCTTTGTGTACAATAGAAATCTATGTACTTTTACTTTGATGTAGGGACGTTCATAAAAAATAGCAAACCGATTGCGACCTGTTATATAATATTATTATGTGTCTATATGCACCTACAACTATGTACTATTGCTCCAACTCTGCTCAACGGCTTTACTTCTCTAAAGCTTAGCACATCAACTGAAGGCAAACAAACTAAAGACAAACTTTAAAAACCTCAAGCAATATTCCTATAGATATACTTACTTACTATTACATACATGCATAGGTACACATCCTTAAATAATGTATAAGCAACAACACACTTCCTATCCAAACCTTCTTATGTGCATGCATGCACTCTAAAGGTCTATGAAATTCTGGGGCTGTGTACGTGTACGTAAATACGTAGTAAGTATCAAAGCGTAGTATTGAGCATGTATATAACTACGTACATGTATAAGCTATTTTGTATGTACGTATGTATGGATGTGGAATAATAATATTATTACATAGAATCCTAGCAGTAGTAGTAGTGCATGTTCCTGTAGCCTGACTCTATATAGATAGATAGATCTTCTAGAATTACATTATCTTACGTGTTTTTTGTTCATCGTCACTTGCCAGTTTAGATGTAC
>JABASI010000876.1:0-30894 GCA_019776505.1 Tomocerus nigrus
GACTTGACTTTATGCGCTGACAGCGTGTCATGTCACTTGTGTCAGGGCAATGTCAAACTTGAATAAGCCGTGTACGAGATAGCAAACTCTTCTTTTTCTCATGCGCCTTGTCCTGGATGCAAGTCTTGAATTTGAGCAAGTAGATAGTATAAGTTGGGAAACAACCTTTCTCTGAAGTTATAACAAACATTATAAGCCAAAAGGTTAGGATGACAATTTAGTTTTCTTTACGTTTCATTGCACCGCTCTTTGTGTCTTCCTCTGTGATGAATACAGTTTCGTACAGGGATGTGAGATTGCTTTATTTTCCTTACCGACGAGACGATGAACACTGCATAGAGCACTTTACTTTTGTCTTTAGTCTAGTGGAGTAAGTACAACGGGGAACGAAAGACCTTTCATCGACCAATCGTCACTCTTAGAGTAAATAGTGTCCTTATATGAATACCTCTCCTATGCCCTGAATTGTAAATACTAAAGGTATAAATGTTTGTCGGTAGTGAGTTTTGTTCTATCTGGGCATACCTATATAGTGGTGGATTTTCAGTGGGTAATATGCTTTCCTTATGTTTAACGTGAACGGCCTTATAGATTTGAAATGTAAGTACACGTAGTGGCTATATTGTATATGTATGTACATACATAAACCTTTGGATATAATATTGTCGGAGCTAGAACAAAGTCACTTCCCTTAATTGCTCCAGCTCACTCTGGCATTCTACCTATAGAAGTTTTCATGCAAACACAACAACTTCCCTATATATTTACTTTATTTTATAATGGATATAGTTATTTTTGATTTCCTATTGCTCTTCTATAGTGTATTCCTTGTATTTGTTTTCAAGACGGTAAGACACTCGTTCATTTGGCTTGACTCTTGTTCTCGCTAGTTAATAGTCCTAATGCAATGTTCATGTTTCCATTTTTGTGATGAAGTTTTTAGTATAAAATCTCCTGTATAATTCAATGGAATAAATAGGTATATTAACGTTTTATGGCAGAAATAAAGTGTTGTGAATTCATCCGCTAAATTGAAAGCCTTGTTTCCAGACACAAAATCAGTTTGTAGATTTTCCCCAAGGTATACTATCTCTGCGTAACCTTTTAGCTAAGCAATATACTATGCCATTCTAATTGTAATGGCTTTGTAGCTACAGGGAAACACTGTATTTCATTTATATTTACATTTTGTCTCAACTTGGCACATGTTGCAGGAGTCAACTTGTAAATGCAGCATAACTATTATTATGTATGCGCAAGTAGTACTAGTACTGTAGTATAATAAAGCATATTGGCTAAAGGACTTTGTAGTAAGCATTGGATTCTTTATTTATTTATGTATAAGCCTCTTTAATGTCCTTTCATAAGTAGGCTAGAACTTTTGTTAGATACGTGTTTCTAACTTATTTAAATAAGATCAATTACATCCAGTAGTAAATAACATTTATTAGATGTAATGTCATTTCATAAGTAGGCTAGAACTTTTGTTAGATACGTGTTTCTAACTTATTTAAATAAGATCAATTACATCCAGTAGTAAATAACATTTATTAGGGATTGCCTACGTACCTTGGGAGCAACTTTATTAATTATTCAAAGAAAATGACTTTCTTTGGAATGTTAGGCAAGGAAAGGTTGTCAGGAATTACATATGAACTTTCACTACATTTATAGGTAAAGTAGCACAGCTTTCTCAACTTTATTTCGTGTTGCAAAACTACTTTCCTTCCAGGGTCTCGTCTGGCTGTGGACCAAACGAATTTATCATGAGGAGTGGAGGGATAACTATGTACATCATTTGTGGCATGCTACTTGAGTTTCCTGCTCATATGTCATTCGACTGACAGTTGGAAATGAAATTAGTCTCAGAACGGAGGAGATACTCATATGTACCAGATACAACATAATACAGTTCACTAAAGTAATTCATATAAACACAACCATAGACAGCATCCAGAAGTTTCTTCTGATAAAATAGAGATTCATCCTCTATTACTCTATAGTACACTGTACTAACTATACTATGTTTTATATATGGACACAACAACCGGACATTATATAGCATGCGGCAAAAAACTGCATAAGGAAGTGGCTTCACTAGTGAAGATACATAATACGGGTTAAAGGTCCAAAGCTTTCGCATCTCATAGACGTCAGCCTCGTATCACATCTTCACTGATAAAATGAGATGACGATGGATGAGATGGAGAATACTGTCCACGTCGGAAACAGAATGACGATGACAGAGTGACTCACTATTCCATACTATAAGAACTGTCTATATGAGTACTACTAAGAGTTAAGAGATACATACATGTATTTTTATTTACAAGAAATGTGCCATATGTACTATATGTGTATAGTACATTTAATATACACATCTAAGGTTTACTACAGAAAGCTGAAAAGAGAAAGTATTATATTGTATTTAGTTCACGTATGTTCAGATAACAGTAATTGCTTGTAAAACCATATCGTTAAGAAGATATTTAGTATTGCTTTTAGTTTTTTATATCTTTCTCGGATTTACTTGTCAGTAGGATTCTTGGGCGTAGAATCTTAATAACTTTGTGCAAGATCCTCCGTAATATGATATAATATAAACTGTGAAGACAGCAATGCAGAATCCTTTGACTAGTTGGAGAAATATGGGAAGATTTGATATTTTGGTTGTTGATGTTGATGCGTTTCATAGTACATCGTGTGGCATGTTTTCAAGTAGTAAAGGCTTATCTTGGAAAGGATATTTAGCTGAAAGTTGACTGGGTATTAGAGTTATTATAGCATCTGTCTGCACTGTTGTTCGTATTAGGGAATTGCATCTGAGAGAAAGTGCAGCAGCTTTCTCCACAAAGATTTCAAGGGTTTATTATTAGCAAAGTACAAGGATTAGACATAAAGAAAGACATTAGGCTCCCGGTCTTATTCTTGTCTGCCTCTCTGTTTTCTATGGATGTCGGAAGGAGTTGAGTTGATAGCAGAGTCAAACGGTGTCTGCCTTGGCTCCGTTTGCTTTGGCTTATTCCTTGCTGAAGATGCCAAAGAGAAACAAAGAAAGATATAGAGATACATACATAAGGAGAGCAAGAGCGAGAGCGAGAGAGAGCATCTGTAGAGTTAACTCAGTTGGTTCCTTGCTTTGCAACATACTAGCTCAGATGAAACTGATTGTGTTGTGAGGGGAGAGAGAAAGAGAAAGTAATAGTAAGTAAACGAAGTGAGTGAACTGAACTGAAGACGGGAAGAGGAAAGGAAGCAATATGAACATGCCCAATTTGGTCTGCAAATGAAGATTAAAGATAGAAACGCCGGCTGTCATATGAATGAAGAATTTCCTCCTCTTCTCTGCGACTCCGTACAATAAACAGTATATTTTCTATTATTACAATCAAACTCAACTTTCCCCCGACAATCTACATAGGGAGGGAAAGCTGATGGTCGTTTTATTAAAGGTATCTGCTGAATATACTAATAAAATACAAATTCATCATAGACATTCATATAAATTCCTCTATTTGTATAGGTGAAGCTAAAATAAAACATGCAATGCTCCATTATACTAATACTAAAGTCAGTTCAACTCTGTTTGTGGATAGTTTCATGCAGTTCTTGTTGGTTCTAACGACTGTTCTATGAATCTATACATTAGGATCATTCCATAAGTTTTCTCTTATCCGTTTAGATATGATAATGGTGCGTATATATCGTAAAGATTAGACTGGTTTTCATGCTCACAGCCATGGAATCGATCTTTGAAGAATATTTTTATGACATTGCACAGGAAAAGGGGAAATTTCAGTTTAGGGAAGTTAGCCAGTAAAAATAGTGGAGAAATGAGAAGGATCGTGTATAAAATGCGAGTGAAGCCAGAAGAATATAGCGCACGCCGCACGGTTGCATTAAATTGCATGCTCTGCTGCTTCTATCTATCAGCGTCTGCACAATTGAATAAGATAGCTACCTTGCCTTTAATAGTTAGCATCCTGGAGACTATTCAAATTCTATTCATAGTTTGTAATTTTGTGTAGTTAAAGGAGTGAGTATCGAGTAGGTAGTAGTGTAGCTAGTTGCGAGAGAGAAAAGCACTTGAGCTCGTTGTACACATAACTCTGATTTAATTGGTGCACATACTGTATTGCTCGCTCTATAGGTAGGCAGTGCATAAACTAGAGAAAATCCCAAGCACACCACCATAGAGAATGGGAAATTCCTCTTGAGAAGGGAACTCAAAGGAGATATCTTATTACTTGTTGTACAGCAGTTGTTGTGTATGTATGTAGTAGTCTTCTTCTTCTTGCCGTGTGTACATCTGTAAAGGTCCTGTGTACATATAAAAGCTGACAAGACATAGAAGAGAAGGCTTAAATGCAAAACATTTCTCCATACGATAGTAAAACAGTAGTGAGGAAGATTAGATTGCTTTTTCACATTGTTTCTACTTGGTAGACTAAAGTAGAAAGCACAAGAGAGCCTATAAAGTAAATTCAGTTCGCAAAGATGCATTACATTAGATTACATAAGAGAAGAGAGAGAGAGATCGAGAGAGTAGAGAGAGAGGAGCAATGGAGAACACAAGAAGAGTTAGCAAAAGAAGGGAACAGACTGACATGAAGAGATATAGTTCCCAGAGGACAATTAGAATGAATAAAGGCTCTCAGTTTATTTTGACGCTGACAGTGCTACAGCACTATGTAATCGTGACACTTAGTGTACCACACTGAAATACCATTCTACAACAATCTAACTGCTTAACTGCACAACTCTATTAGACTCAGACGAAATAAGTATAGGACAGGGAAAGAGTTAAAATTGGATTCGTCCTCTAATGCGAAAATTTCCCGTTGTTCTACACAGAAGAGTCCAGTTCCAATTCGTCCTCTATAAATATATATCTATGTAAGGATACAGCAGGATCATGAGGATTTCATTGGCCATTGCACCATTATACAATTAAGTGCAACGTAAAAGATATCACGCTATTCCAATGCCAAATGTTTGCACTGTTTTTGACTGGAAATAGAACTGGCTCTAGTTTATCGGCAGGAAGATACTAGTGAATTGAATGAAAATTCGAGCCTCGTCTCTCACTTCCTCCTTCCCTCATTTTCACTCTTATCTTCTTCTATTGACCTGGCCATGGAATTTTTCCAAACCTTATTACCATTATAGCTTTTGCCTATCCCTACTCCAACTATTTTCAGACAAAAGAAGATCCTAGTATAATAGTATTCCTAGGATAATAGAGAATATAAGTAGTGTAGTCGTCATTGTATGTATGTAGTAGCTAGCTAGCTACTACTACTACTTACATATAAATGGATTGAGAGATGAGAGCCAAGTTATAACAAGAGCACTTCACCCTTACTACACACATAAATATTGAAGGGCAAACAAGGCAGGTCAGATATTTCTTTTCCTTCCTCTTCCCACAAGAGCTCTTCACTCTGGCACGCATTCACAGAAGTTGCTAGCAGAAAAGTAGAATCTTTCAAGTGTCTGAGGTTACAGTTACAATCCCTATCTTCCAATCCTGGACACAAAATGATAAACATGGAGAAATCGGGAAAGGGAAAATATACAATAGTTCTGACTGTCAATGCTTGTACTAACTAAATTAAGTTAAGTACGCATAGAATACGCACAATGCTGACTACTGACATGTATTGCTATTGTTCCTTATTCTCTCCTTTTCCCCTACACCATAGTCAATGTAGAAAAAGTGAGAAAAACAATCTTTTGTGCTTTCACACCCAAGCGCAGGAAGAATACCAAGTGCAGTTGAATTTCATTACACGTGCTTAGCTAGCCGGTAGCCATGTCGAAGAAATACCTTCGTTCTACACGCAGAATTGAGTTTTATCTTCCTTCTTACACTCATGTCTCCTTATAATATAAACTTTAAGAAAGGAAATATACTTTCTATATATTGATGAATTCTGGTAAATAGTTACTAAGTCTTTGTAAGACACATTCATGCATGACTGAGCTTAAAATGTATAAACATTTTTTTACGTTTTCATAAAAACAGATATCAATATAAAAATATTGAGGATATTATAGTGAATGTGCAACGGAGGTGCTTTATAGTACATCTTTATCCTCTGCATTCTCCAAGTCGTATAAGTGTGAGTGTGTATCTAAACTCACGTAGAGGATATTTATATGCATAGCTGTAGGATAATAGATGTAGTGCGTAAGTAGAAAGCGTAAAGTAGATATTTCAAGGAAAGTATTCACGAAAGTAAGATATCAAAGCTTCTGCTGCTACATTACGTTACATTTCCCCTTCCTCAATCTCTTCTGTCACCGTTAGTCACCGAACGTATGGCCCGGTAAGCATTTCCACTCCACGCTACACTTACTCTTTAAGTTAAGCCTGTTATACAACTGTAATACTTACGTAGGAGGTATTTTCACAAGTGGAGTATAATTTTTCTTACTTCAGTTCACTTGCTTTCTTTTCTTCACTATATCATAAATATATAGAGAGATAAAAGACTCATTTTAGTCATATATGTTGACTGCCTTGTTGAAACTACGTAAGTTATTCTCGAATATTGCAAGTCAACTCTAAACGACTAGCTCTTCCATGTCCATGTATGTATATAGTAACTCATATACGTTTCATGTTCACGATAAATAGAAATAGTATGCTTTTAAATGTGAGAGTTTCTTTAATATTTCATGCCACTGTAGCATTTATCGAAGGTATTATCAACTTCAGCTTTAGTATAGTTCTTATGTGAAGTTTTTTCTTTCTTTCTTTGCTTGTAAATAATTGTAGGGTTCTCGAAATCTTTCTTGTTTTCTTTTGCTTTGACTAGCAGCACGATTCCAATTTTCAGCTTGTTTCTTCCAACTAGTTTTCGTTTTTTTCCTATGAATCTTTTCCTTTTATTTTTCGCTTTCTCTTTGGCTTAGTTGATTTGCTACGGTTTGACTTTGAGTTGGAGTTCACAAGAGCTCCCCTCTTTTCACCACGTCTCCCGTTCACCACATCTGTCTAACAAGTACCTCACTATGCTTTGTAGTTGTGCAGGGAAGAGAATGCTTAGAAAATACCGACTTCATCTCTGATGGAGACACAATCCAATTCTGTATAGCAAACCGAAGCAACAGAATGTTAACTTAACCCTTCAGCCATCGCCACCTGCCACTACTGCAGTTATCTTGTCACTTGGTTTCTTTTGTTTCCTCTAATATCTATAGACATATGTCGCTTACTCTCACAATATTATTTACAGAATACCTTTACCCGTTTACACGCAAAACTTTTGCTCAAATGAACACTTTGCTATATACAGGCATTTCAACAAAAATACACTTTTGTTAGGAACTTTTACCTGAGAATTTAATAAAGAGATACTTTAGCAGTTACCCTCCTCCCTTCCCACTCTGAATAATGTCATCCTGTATTCAAATATATCTCATTCACCCACACACATAAACATATTTTCACTTTGTGGGATTCCTTCCCCCTCCTGCACTACCAGATTTGATTTTTTTTAGTGAACTTGACTTCACTTTCAGCTGCGCGTCAGCTTGTTACTCCTGTCACTGCAGTTCCTTTGATTTTAACCTCAAATTGATAAAATGCTTCACTGCAACTGTGCACCCGGCCAAATATTCCACAGAAACAGTACAAGTGCTATCCTACACAAAATTATCAAATATTATTTATGCACGCACGTTCAATCTCTGCATTTGAGTATATGCAGCCATGAAAAATGGTGCTTTTACCTATATCAACAATCTCAACGTTAATGAATATTATGAAAACAATCTATAAATAATAGAGCGAAATAAATTGTTTGGTCATTAAAGTCATTATTATTCACAGCTTCCTATTTTGTTAATAAACAATAGTGATACTTATGCAATCTGAAGCAATTACTGTTTGGAATCGCTATTGAATATCAACGACCTAGTAGAACAAGCAATCATACCATCCAAGTAACAGAAAACCATAACCCATAAAGTCGTAATTAACTTTCAATAGTTGCATGCATAGTAATAGTATAGTAGATAGAGGCGGTTCTTAATAATTATACTTTGTTTGATGAGCTACCGCCTATATAAAAACATGAAGCAAAATATATTAAATATTTTATGAATTCAGTAGGTTTTAGGTTAGCAGTAGCGTTCTTCGTTATGCATGTCAGTTATTGCAAATTTTCCGGCATTAATAATAATAAATTGCCTAATTATGTGAAAAGTGTGGGGATTTAGAACAGGTGACCCTTCATTATGCCTTAAGTATACTACTACTAGGTAGGTTGTTTTTTTGTACTTGCGTGGATGGTGTATTTCAAAATATTATTACGAAGTATTAGACAGTAGGTAGATATTCCTGAAAATTGTGAGTTATTAAGAACTGGGACTACTGTAGTGAAATATCTTTCTATTTTCCATCCTCTTGGAATCATCTTTGAATTGAAAAGAAATTCAGAGAAGGCGATGAGACTACCGCCATATATGCATTATCATCAGGGATTGTGATAGGGTTTTAAAGGAAGTAGGGAAAAGAGAAGAGGAACGAGTCTTCTGTTAGGACTAGTGAACCGTATGTTCTTTCAGGTTTCTCAGGGCCTTTAGTTGCTATTGGGTCTGTTCTATTGAAAGTACAGCTCCCTCTTTTCCAAATAAGATTTGAACGCGTTTGATCTCTTTTATTACTTTTTTGATATCCAGCCAACATTCTTTCCTTTACTTTTACTTTATCTAATACTTACGTATGCTTTCCCATGTATACATTCACAATCACAATCAGCCCAAGACAGCTCCCAGGCTCCGAGAGCCTTCCAGCCTATGGTTTTCCAGGTTTCGTTTGGTTTAACTGAAGAATTGTGTGATCTGGTTTGGCCAGAAGAGAGAAAGCTCCTCTCTTCTATGTACTCCTTCCTGTACTTATTGTTAACGTAGCGTGTACACTTTCCTGTAGCTGTATGTACAACTTATGAATGTCTGTCTATATGTTCTCTCTCTCTCTCTCTATTTCTCTAAAGCGTCCTTATACGTTCATAGTTAGATGGGGAATGGTGGAGCTACCTTTGTAGTTTGTAGGGAATTTGCTATTCTCAATAGAAGAAAAAAGCGTATCAAGACAGAAACGGTGGCCATTGTGTACGAGGAAGGTTAGAATCCTATAAAAAGATTCACGAGGCATTAATATAAGTACTGTGAAATGTGAACCGTAACTAAAGGGCGCAGTGCCTTCTACTTTTATGTATAGCCATTAGATAGTACATTACCTACGGAAAAGCAAAGCTGGGTTTGCTTCCTTGGGCTCGCTTTCCCTCTACCTACATGAAAGGCTAAACCTTGTGCTTTGAACTTTCTCCCTTTTCTTTTTTATAACGGAGCTCTTGAGTCCATTTATTATATTAGCTCCCCAATAAATTCCCTCCTTGTCAATTTGGTGGCTGTTGTAGAAATTCATAGTTTTTATTACTCATAGTGAGCCCATTTCCGACCGTAAATTTTCCAAACAACCTTTCACTAACTTAATCTAGGAGCCATATGTTACGCCTTGTTCTATCTGTTTTTCCCTTATTTTCACTCCGTTTTTCATACGTCATCCTACAATGGATTCATTTATAGATAAATGTTTTAACTCACTCTGCCGACAAAACAATCTATTATTTTCTTTCTCCTATTCATAACATATTATTTACACATCGCATTTTTTACACAGTGCTCTAGCCGACATTCAAAATTTGCCGCGTTAAACAAATACAAACTGTGTCACTAAACACTGTAAGCAGTAGCTGTAGATGTAGTAGGCCAAGAAATCGAAACAAAGAAAATGGTTTATAAACTTTGTACGTTTCCTTTTCGCCAAAAAATGTTCAGTTTCTCCACTACCCTCTAAGACCTAGCTTGCAAAAAGCAGTAAATTCTGTGCGAATTAACTGAAGAAAGCTCCAGTTTTCGTGTACTTACATTAGTTACACTGCTAGTCTGAACTAAAGTGACACGGAAAGGATGCAGGTGCCATTTTCAGTTTCCTTTTGATATATTTTCTGAGAAATTATGTTTATTTATTGTGCCTGAGTATAAACCTGTGAATAAAAAAGTGTTCTCCAGTGAGATAAATCATGCTCTATACTCGATTAGCAGAAATACTTATACGTCTAAGAAAAATGACCTTGTGGTGAGTTTTCTGGAATGAAGTGAAGAAGTGCTGCAAAATGCAAATAGAAAAAGCAATATATAAAGGAATTACTTATTAGAGGGAGGAAAGGTTTAATGAAATGGCTCTTCTCTCTCTTTTCTCTCCGTGGTCCTATTTGCAGTAACAATTTATTTAGTCAAGTGTGTATAAGGGAATGTGTAGGAGTAGGCACTAAGGGCATTATTCATGTACATTTTACTTAATACCCGGTAAAAAGTGAAATGTACATAAGCAGTGAAGTGAGTGGAAGTAGGTATTGGCAAAAAGGCTGTATATAAAAGTACCGTACCTTTTCTTCTTTCGGATTGCCGAAAGGGAAATTTGGAATTGAGGAGGTGAAACTGGGAAGAGAGCTAAAATCTTAAGCCGCGTAGCCTTCCTTGCTATTTTCTATGTAAAGTAAGCCATATTCTTTAGCTTTGCTATGTCTGTTCAACTGATGTCAGTGAAAAATTCTTTGCCCAGGCTATTTTGGAGTGAGCGATGCAGACGTGGTTTTACGAGAGGATGAGCCGAGTTCTAATAAGCGGCAGCAGCAACATCTACGAAGGCAAATACAGCGTCATCCCTTACGGCACTACAACAAGGTATGTAAAACTACTTCAACTCCTATTGTCGTAAAGTACCATTTACAATTTTTCATCGTGAAGCTAGTCTTACAAATTAATCATTCCTTATATCCGAATAAATTCCCACACTCCAACTCACAAGTTCTAACGATTTTAAATAAGAAACCCATATCCTGCTCTCTAGATTATTAGGAAGTCATTACAAAATAGTGGAATTCAAGTGAGTATAAGTTTAATAGGGCGAGAATGCTGTTGTGGTTTTAAAAATGTGCAGAGCTCTATGTTATAGCTAGTTGAGATGATATACAGCTCCCTAGATGTCTATCTTATGAATCTCGTTTTTCTCCACTCTTACACAAACTTTAACCCTTTCTGCCTTCCTTTTACGTTTTATGGCAATGGGAATGTGCAATGGTAAACGAATTCGCAAACTTTTCATTTGGCACAACACTCCTGGCATGGGATGGCATGGCAGAGAAGAAGGAAGGCGAATATAGCGCGCCTCATTGCATCGTCTCGTCTTCCCTTCTTCTGCTTTGCCGACTTTCACTCTCCTAGCACATTTTTCCTCAGACCAATTTTCCTTCGCTCTTGTAAAGATGTCTAGGCTTTCTACATCAGGTACTCCTATGTATCTATGCACCTTGTACTCAAGTAATGTATGTATTTAATCCTGCAGAAGAAAATATAAGGCAACCGCAATTCGAACTCGGTCGTCGACTCAAGACTTACATGCATACTTACTACATACCTATGCTATGTACAGATGTACTTATAATATATTATATATAGTACAATCTCCTTCCTCTGTACGCAGACAGGAAGAATCTTGTGTACACTTAAATACCTATATGTTTTAGGGAGATTGTCAACGCCGTTGGATTGTAATATTGTAAACCTGAACAGTCTAATCAACTATTACAGAGTTTAATCATCTGCTCAGCATTACAATGAAGATGTACTTAAAGAAGTAAATGAGCGCCTGATATTATAAGGTGACGTATGATATGAAGCCATTGGGGATGAACAGTAATCATATAGCAGTTTCTAAATGATTTATGTTAGTTAATACCCATGGTTAATACGTGATCTGTATTCTTACGCCTTTTTTAGCGTCCCAAAAGGAAATTTAGAAATTCCTTGGCAAATTCTATTATTTTATATTTTTTGATGTCTTGATGTACATAAACTGATTAGGTTGACAACTGGTGAAATTGACAATCTTCCTAAGGTATATTAGCATTCTATTTTGCTAAAGGTCTAAAATTCTTCGGCAGAAGAAGGAGTGTAACATTTGCTACAAAGATTCAGTTAGATATACGGTTGCGACTATCTATATAGGAAGTAATATGTATAGGTACTGGTATTGTGTTAGTGATAATAAGATTGGACATAGTTGGCTGCTATAATATTTCGACTTTCGCGTTGTAGTTGTAAGTCTGGTCGGGGAAAACTAACAGAAGACACGTAACGTTTGTAAGACGGTATTTTGTAAGAATGGGACACAGCGTCGGTATTTTATGTTATGAAGTGTTAGCTTACAGCTTTGCTGTAGTAGAATTTCTCGACTCTGGTTCTAGTATCTCTTCTTTCTGACTTGGCGTGTCTCGGAGATGGTATTGCTATAGGCAGCCTCAACTCTCTGTGTGCTCTAGCTGGCCTAATGCCGACAATGCTTTCCCATGATGATGCTAACAAATATTATTATCGAGGCTGTCTAGCTCTCCTTTGGGGCATCCGAAATATTTCCAACTTTCTTCCCTGAGCTTTCACCTTGTTCAGTTTTAACATGACATGCCAAGGCTTAATGCCTTCCCATCGTCTAAGGACATAATAGATAACTTGCTTGCTACACAATGGAATTTAATGGGACATTACATTGCACAATATTATATTTAGGAGAAACTCCACTAACTCCAGGTCCAGTACTTGTCTGCATCGTTGCCTCATTCGATACTTAAGGAACGGCGCACCTTTGCGTCGCTGTAGTCATTTTAATATCTCCCTGTAGTCTGTACGCTAATTTGATATCACTGCCTCGTATTATATTTCAGTGTACCCGTACCCGATGCAGACTTTGAGGTTTCTCTGCTCGTGAAATATTTCGAAAGATTTAATTACTAAATAAGCAATAGTGATTGTAGGGTAGAACTTAAGAGAAAGTGGAGTAGTTCTTCAGAAATGTTTTCTCCAACCTTGGATGCAATTATCTCTTTGTGCTTGAATTGTTGGCTCCATAATGTTTTCCCGATGACTCAGCTCTAGTAGAAAAGTAAAAACAAAGCAATAAAATCTATAGCATTAGATTTAATGCATTGTCAGTGCCGGATATCTATTGCACTCCTTTGTTTGTGATGATCAGGAAGGAGAAAGTTGAAAGAAAGGAACTAATGGTTGTAAGTGAGTTCGTAATTTAGACAACATAGGATTACACTTTCGTCATCACTCATTCGGCACGCAGAGGGAAGGGGGATTACCTTTTCTAAAGCAATCGGGTGACATTGATGTGTTGACCGCAACGAGGAGCCAGTCAGGACAGACTTTGTTACCGGAAGATTTGCTACTATTTTCCACAACGAGTTTCCCCTATTGTTAGCTACTAGGGAAATCGTATTGTGAGGCAAACTATATTATCAGATGGTGAGAGGATTGCCACTTGTTTACTATATTGTGTGCACGGAGAAAACGATCTGATATCTTAGAAGAAACATGCAATTTAACTTAAGTCCCGGCAAAAATATAGTCTTCAATTCAGTTCGGAATTCTATGTCTGCCTGTACGTTGTGTGTGCCTGACAGTAGAAGTGGTAAGTACGTATGTAAAGAGTTGTGTAGTGTCGTGTCGTAAAGAGAGAATCAAAGGCCAGTGTAGCGTGGCTGGTTAAAAGGCTGATTGTGGGAACAAGAACAACCCGCGGGAGCGAATCAAGAAGATCAGACCGCAAACAAAGATGCGTATCTATATAGTTCTATAGAGATATATCGTGATGCCTAATAGTCAACAAAACAAGTTGGAATCTATAGGAAAATAGGAAATACTAGGTCCTCCTCATATTTATTATATTCTGTGTCTTTAAATAGAAAGAGAATGGTGTTCGTGAATAGGTACATATTATTTTGTAACTTCCTGTCCTCTTATGTCCATATACTAAGAGAGCACAGCATGATGTCGTATTGTTTGCTTAAGAAGAGTGTAGTATTAGATTTCTGTGCTGACAATAATGCTCTTGCTACAGTTTGCGTGCAATTCCATGCGGAGAAGGTAGTCACTTGCCTCTCTGTGTTCAATATATTTGTTTTTACAGTAGAATGGGATGTAAGTCTGAGGAGAGGATCCCCAGCCAAGCAGTTACTTGTTAAACAGCAGCCAACAGAATGACACTGTTGTTTGATAAAGACCGAAGGAAACCGAATGGAGTCGCTTTTTCTTTTCTTTCTCCAGAATTTTTTTCTTCCTTCTTGTAGTACAATCGCGTTATCTGTGTGCAATGCCTTACGTTTTGATCTGGAACGTTCATCTGCTGTTAAGTCGCGTTTGAGGTTCCTTTCTGAGTTTTCTAGTGCCATAATGGCACGGTGTGGTTCTGACTCCGACTCTAGATCAGATGATGAGAGATGAGAGAAATGCAAGAGGGGAGAGAGATCCTCCTTTCCTTCTTCAGCCAACAACTTAGTTCCAAGTTTATATGTACACTTATTGTAAACATGATGGGGAAATTCTATGGATCACTACACTACAACTCTCTCTCTCTCTCTCTCTGATGGGATATATATTATTATGGTGTTAGGAAAGTGTTGTACAGATAGATAGGCAGTTTTAGTTGATGTACTTGTACTTAAGCTAGTTGAAGGGAATGGAGTGGAGTCGAAGTCGGATGGACTAGAAGCTAAAACCGCAGGCTTGATTGCAACTTCAGCCTGATGAACAATTGTGTCAAACAGAGGAAAAGAAAGGAAAGAGATTAATGGCACTTGAACCGGGTGACCCCTAAGGAATTCTTTGCAACTCTTAATCAAAGGAACTTTTCATTAGCAATTCCCTTGGTTAACTTAACTTGAGTTCGATTCCGTCTTTTCCATCCACACAGACACAGACTCAAACAGCACTTTATAGGAACAAACTCTATTACGACCAAATCTCCTCTTCTTTCACTCCTTATTTCATTTTCTTCTTTTCATTTCCTTTTACTTATTCCAACTTGTCTCTTTCTTCCTCCCTTTTAACTTCAGCTTCCTTCGTCTAACTTCTCTGTCACTCCAATTCACATTCACTGTGTCCGATTTGACCAGCTCAATGCAATTCATTCTTTCCATTATTCATCGCCCTTTTTCAATAAAAGGATTTCTTCCACTGTCGATTCGAAAAAATTTCTATATACCAAATGACAGACAACGTGAATGGAGGCACCATTCTTATATCCCTGTTATTATTTACCATGTGCGCTACATTTCTACCTTTTGCTAAGTTCAGTTCTGGGACTTAATTAAATTGCAGAATGTATTCCTTTGATATGTAGTTATAATGTACCAAGTAGTTGTAAAAATATATAGAAAATTCAAGAAATTAGATCAACTAAAAATCAGGATGGGATGGAAAAATCATGGGAAGTATTTGCTATATTATTTCAAAGAAGAATACTTTCAAGATTGTCTTGTGAGATTGCGCTTAAAAATGTTATCTATCTTGGTTTCGACTGAACTTATAGGGATAAGTAGTTGTGCGTTCAATGATTAGTTGGCAGATTGGCTTCGTCTCTCAAAAAATTTGGCACATTTCGACATGCGTCTGTCTAATACTGGTGCCTAGCTATATGTATGAATGTAATACACACGTGACTAAATGAACTCTTGTACTTTAACACTGGGTAATGCGGAATGTCATGACTTTTCACAAATGAAATCCTGTTCGGATGTGTTATAAGTGAGGGTAGCAACAAGGAATGCTATAGACATTAGATAGACAATGATATAAGTATCATTACGTAAAAAAGTATAAAAGAAGTGAAATAGAGTGAATCGGATAGTGTAAAAAGTCGTGATAGCGGGAAGTGATGGGATGTGATGCATTGCACATAGTCACACACACAACTATCAAATTACCTCACTCGTCTCTCTATGTGTAGGTGCATTACGATCCTCAATAGTCGACTGAATTGAACTTTTACATGCTTCACACCCAAATTGAAGGATTTCTCGCATCATTGAGAATTTTCAAAAAGCCAAATAATAGTACCTACATGGCCATAAAAAGTGCATAGTTACTTATTGTTAGGAGTGTAGTAAGCGTATGTATAGTAGAGCTGAACTCTCTGTTCTAAGAAGGAGCCCACATTTTCCGTTTCTCGTGTCTATTCATCATTATTGAGTGATATTGCCTACACCCTTTAGCCTCTAATGCACTATTTTATAGTGTAATGGCGGCCTTTATCCCGAGGACCCTTCTCATTGCCACTTCTCTTCCGAATAATAACTGTCTTCATAAAGAAGCATTTTCTTCTTTCCAACTTTTCTATCTGATTTCATATTTTCTCATTATTCATCATTATTTCTCTTAGCCAGTGATCAATGGTGTTGGTAAACTTCTGAGGGAATTACAATTACAGTTCGCTAATTTAGCAAAGTCATCCAAACATAAGCCATTCTTCAAAAGAACATGTTTCGTAAGACACAGATCATTCTGAGCAATATATTAAGACAACAGAGACTGTAATGGCTCTTAAAACGAAATGACTTTAGCATCTGCAACACCAAGAGGGAATAGGGACGTGTATAGCTTATATTGGAATGTCTCACCTCATGACCCCGATTTGTTCCGCATTTCTGACTCCTTCAGTCAGTTTTGTCCTTTTCTCCAATTGTTCACTCTTTATTACACTATGCTGGCTCCTGCGAAGGATCTCCTTATAATACCTTAATGCGCTATACATTATATTATTAGGGACGCACGAAGATACAGAGCAATAAGTGTCTTCTTTATATGAGCTCCATTTTACTCTCCTACCTATCTAATAAGAATAGGAAGAAAAGTGAAAAGCTCATTGTCACCAATGGAAGTCAAAGGGCATTGTTAGCAGATAATATTACTCGTGTTTCAACGGCGGCTCTCCCCTTTACCAGCAGAATCCGACACCCGACCTCAATCTTCTAATTTCCTCTTAAAAGCAATTCCACGCTACGATGAGACATTATTAGTGCGTGCATCAAATTGCCATAGTGTACTCAAGGTGCACAAAATCTAATAGTAAAGTTACTCACTCCCCACCATACTACGACATATGTGTAGCTAACACACTTATATAATTATAATACATACATCTTTATGCTTACATATGGATTGGGAAAAGGGGGGAGGTCGGGATATATTTATCAACCGACATTTGTAATTAAGGTATGACAGGGCAAGTAATAATAAGAAGAGATGCGATGCGGAAGTTGATTCATTTTCCGCTTACAGTAAGTGTCAGCATTATTATCTTGAGTTATATAGTTATTAAATGATTATATTAGTATATACCTATATGGGCCTCCGTTTTCTATTCCATATGGTTAATAAGCCTTTAGTGTAATAGGAGAAGAAGCAGTTATATTATACTCTCATCCTCTGAAAATAGAGACGATGACTTTTTTCTTCTTGTCTTTTGCTATACAGGATGAAGGGAGCGTGACGGATAGAATGAGCGAGACGGAAACTGATCAGAGGCCTTCTGACGTTTGGCTTGATGAATCAATGTGGGAGCAGATTGTCATTCGTGCTCTGGCTAATCCTACCGAATGGGTCCAATTACGCCAAGCTCTTGGTATGTCTTTTTATGTAACTCTGTAGCCTTGTATTCTTATATTTTATTTATTATGCACGAACGAAAGTACTCTAGTCAATACTAAGACTACAAATACATTCCCACTCATTGCATGGGTGCTAATAAAATCGATGAGTATCAATAATAAACAACCCAAGCTTACGTAAAGGGTAAAGACAGCAGTTTCATCAACCATCTGCAGTTTAAATAGCCTTCAGCATTATTATTTTTGGTGTCTTTTATTGGAAGTGACACCAATTAATTATTTTGGGAACTAAGAATTTTTATTTTACGATTACTCAATACAGGTTGTCTCAGCGTTTCCCATTTTCCATGATTTTGTTATAAGAGTAATGTTTTTACATATTTGAACATTTTGTCATCAAGTCCCCTTTATGATCCGGATCTTAAAAGTTTAATTACAGGTTTGATGAAGTAAAACATTTGATGTATATATAGAATATGGAGTATAGTGATATGAGATTACAGGGATTTGGTATCAAATATTATATGTCAATGTACCATATTTACCTACATAGGTAGGTAGGTGCACGATATAACACTGAAGAAATTCGTATACTTTTACCTGACAAATGCAGTAGACATTAAAGTAATGTTAGATAACACTGTGGGGAGTTAAGGTAATAATTTCCTAGTCGGCTGTCTGAACAAATTTATATTTCTTACTTGCGGTTACCGTTAAGAGTTTAGTGGGATCACAAAACCTCTTATTTACGACCTGCATCATGTCAGTAACCTTTGGTTGTAAAGTGAGCACTTATTTTGTATCTTATTTCTTGAGTTCTTATAGTCTGTACTGGAAGTGTGGATGGTGTTGCTCTTTGGTGCTAGAGTATCGTAATACGTTTAAATTAACACAGGGCTGCTGCGTTCTTGGTTTCGGTTGAATTAGTATATAAAATAATCTATAACTGACACAACTTAATTAGAATGGCAAACCATGGTGCAGGGAACATGTTCTGTTAGTAGTATTTCCCTTTTGCTCTCCTGTCAAGCTTTTACTACGGAGTTTAGAAGTAATTTTACATAGAATGGCTTTCACGGCAAAGTAAAAGGAGCTCTGGTGTTTCTTAGAAAACAAATTCTGCAATAGTTAGTGATGTAAAGGTATGCAACGGAAGATCTATCCTTGTTCTCCATGTTCGAGATAAAATAATATGCATTAAACGTAAGTTATGGGATTTTACGAAGAAAATCTAAAGATAGTGTAAGAGTTAGGAATAGAAAAGTAGTAAAACAGTAGAGAATTGGGAGTTGTGAGAGTTTCAGAGGCAAGTAGCTCTGTTTAGCGCTTTCCAGTAAAATTTATATGATGTAATCCGTCTTACTAATCGTTGCACACTCATGGGGGAACCTATTAAAATTTTATTAATCCCTCTTTATACATAACATCAAGGGAAAGCTTCCCTTGGCTCCTGTTGTGCTTTCTCCCGTGTAGAGATACTTTTGACTTTTACATCCCCTCTTCCAAAATTCCAAAACCAAAACCACATTCTCAGCTTCCCAACGAGCATGTCATGTCTATAAAATTTTGATTCCTTTCCCCTTGCCTACCTCCGCTACGGAAATATTAAACATAAAGGAGATGGAATAAAACCGCATTAAATCATGCAATATTATGTACAATACGCTTTCCCATGTATCCTCGCCCTAACTCCCGTCTCCACCTCTCCACACAATGCAAAGATTCACAATTATGAATTTATGCAGCTACATTTATTTACTTTCATATTTTAGCTTTAGTAGCCACAGCCCCACAGTACCTTTCTAACCATCTACTATTTTATTCTGCTTCCTGATTTTATCTTTCTCCATTCTGTTGACAACATTCATCCTTGGGCCGGATTACTTAACTTAGCTACTAAAATAAAACCAACAAGGTGAAATAATATTTTTCTCATCTATCGCTTCCTTTCAGCTATGAAGTTTTAATGGCCAATTTTCTCTTCTATATATAAAATGTAACAATGTAACGTGGGCGGAATCGTGGGCGTATTTTTATAGCGTTAACCTTGTCCCACAATGTTATTTTAATAATTTCTAAGATTTTCTACAGTTACTTGCCAAGATTATATTGAGACTGATTATGATTAAGGGAATCAAAGGAGAGTTTTTGAATGTTTCGCAAACTTTGCATATAACACTCGAGCCACGCAATAAATCCTTGGTTTCTAAAATTAGATGACTTCTCACCGTACCTTTTCTCCTTTTTGCAAATAAATCTGCTCTTTTAATTTGAGACGTCTTCTTTATTGAAAGGATCTCCGCTTAAATATTAGTATTCTTATGGTTTTACGACTTAACTGGTTGGCTAGACTAGACTGTGGCACTTCCTTGAATATTCCATAGTATAGTTGTGTTTGTTCTACGTATGAAAACGAATATTTTATATAGGTATTCATCGGTACAAGTAATTTTCTTGGTACAGCTTCCAGGCTAGCGTTATTCTTAGTAGATTTCTTTCATAAATCTCGTTTGCGAGGAAATAGTAATATATAAACAGGGAAAATAGCAAAGTTTAAGCTCTACTCAAGAGTTTAGTTATTTGAAAAAAACGATTTGCTTTCTATTCGCTAGCTTTTCTTTTATGTAAAATAAAGCT
Organism: Tomocerus nigrus; assembly: GCA_019776505.1. NCBI lineage: Eukaryota > Metazoa > Arthropoda > Collembola > Entomobryomorpha > Tomoceridae > Tomocerus > Tomocerus nigrus. Next base: position 20,163 of record JABASI010000876.1, read on the forward strand.
CTGATCTCAGTCAAGCCATGAAAGGAAAAATGACACAAAAGATTCAAAATGTCTCTTTTAGGCAGTCGTTATTAGAAAATAAGCAGTAACTCACCTAGGATATTAGGATCTTTATTTCCCTAATAAAAGCATTACTCCATTGTAACTTTCACCATCTCAAGTATTAAACTTTCATATTGATATCGATTTTTATTTTCAACCTCAATCCTGACAGTCGCTGGTAAATGGCAATTATTATATTTTCCATTTTGTATGCTCTATGCTCATATCTTAAAATAGATGTTTATAATTCAAGCTTTAAACTTCCAATTCAAAGTGAGTTTTGAATTTTATGATTATGTAGGTAAACAGGTAAGGAAATTTTGGAAAGTTTGTAATAGCAATAAAGTTGCTATTTGTTTTTCCATTTAATTAAACTAGTGGATTAAGAGCGTAAGTCAAGCTGCTCTGTTTAGAGTTGGAGTAGACCCGATTTAAATAGAAGGTACACAAAGTATAAAATAATTCTTGTGAGTTTTAAGCTTGGATTTTCTTGGAAGCGACATGAATATTAGGAAGGGAAGGTAGGAAAACGTTATGAGGATTGTTTGGGAAATTTGTTCCGGAGCGTAAGTCGGGAACCCTGAAGGTAAACTTTTAGTCGGGTGCTTTTCCCTCCTTTCCTTCAGTTTGGCGTGTATACTTACTATGTAGGTATATAATATGGAAGACTAAAATGTAGAGAGAGAGAGTGAAAGCTACTTACTTATCGTTAGACTGACTGAGTGACTGACTGAATATTCATTCTGGCTCTATGTGTGTATGTAAAATGAGAATAGTAGAGCAAGGAAAGAGTAAACTGAGGGAAAGTTGTCCGTAGTTGGAAGATAATAATAACAATAGCTGTGAGTGAGTGAGTGAGTGAGTCAAATAGGAGACTACAATTCTTTATTACGGGAATCCACTCAAAGGAACCCAATTTTGTGAACTGAATAAACGAAATTAAACCAGAGCATAGAAGAGAAATGAAGTGAGAGGTAGAGAATAGTGCTGCTAGAGACAATAGGAAAATATACCACACAACTTGTCTATTACTGTTTACTCGGATACAACAAAACATGGAAAATCATAAAACATTCCTTAGGCAAAATATAATATAGCTATAGGCATCTAAACGTCCATATACATGTATGTCTATCTAGCAGGGAAGAAATTTAATGTGAGGGAAAAGCGTGATTCATTTACATTAATAGAATAGAGAAAGGAGGAGAGATGTGGGATAGTGTGCTAGCTTGGAATCCAGAGAGACGCTTCTGGCTATTTTCTTTGTATGAGAGCTAAAATAATAGAGCTGAAACCTTTATGAACAGTTATCAATGTTAATATTTAGTTTATATCTATCTGTTCATAGAGATAGGCATGTAATGTTGACCTAGTTAAGATTATGACAATGGTCCATACCGTATCTGAGTAAACCAATAGAGAATATAAATATAATGGTTTTCCTGGTTAGCTTTAGCTTTCTCTTTGTTATCTTTCCAAAAATTTAGGTATAGTACATGTGGATAATGCGTAAAGGGATGCCAAAGGGAAATTGAATGCACAACGAATATTTAGGGACATAGAATTCAGTAGGGTTCTTCGAAAATGAAAATGGAGACAGGGCAGACAGAGGATGGAGCAAAGAGATAAATACATGCATAAATGCACATGAATTCCCAGTATCAGAATCTCGCTCAACTATGATGTAGAATTAATCCACGTTTATTTGACGAGACTTTCAAGAGATTTCCATTCATTTCAGTTATGAATATTTCCGAGTTTAATCCTATCACACAAATCAAATTATAGTGTTGCCGATTAGCAGGGAATGTAAATACATTGAAACATTCTCTGCGTAAAATGACGACAACTACATTTGTATCCCTTTTCTGATAATGGGCATGGCTTTAACAAATTTGTGGCAGTTTAGGTATGGAAATTGTTTTGGTCTCTTTGTGCATATGTTCAGTGTACTACTTACGTTACATTACATTGCGTCTCTGTTTTATCCTTAGTTAAACAAAAGCCGAGTAAATTGTAAATATATGGATTTAAGTGTATGTAGATATTGTAGTGCTGATATTATATATGTGTATACTTGTTGTTGGCTACTTTTACTATGTAAATAAAAGCGTATAGTTTGCTTTATTTCCCAAAATGATCTTCTCTTTTACGGATTAGTCAGGTTCCCTCCATTTTCTGTCCGCTATATTTTATTCCTATTATTAAAAGAGCTATCCACATCCTGTCATTTTATGTACAGAACTCAACCAAGTCAAACAAGTCATCCAACTACAGTTGACAGTACTACATAATAAACTCCGGTTTAAGTCGGATTTCTCTCAAATAAAACTGGACTAGTTGGGTTAAACACAAACAAAAAGCCGGACGAGGCTACAAAACATAATGTGCATTGCTGTCTTTCAGGATTACCTACTTTTATATCTTCTTTCCTTTACTACACACAACGACACAACTATAGAATATTGCACAAGAACAGATAAACTTTAGAAAAGTAAAGATACAGTCACATTCTATAGTTCCTAGTTATAGTGTCTTTACTTTTCTAGTAAACATGAACAGGCTAGAGTAAAAGTGAAATGACAGTAGTAAATTATTGTTATGCATGCTTTGTTTTGAGGATTTCCAGTCTCAGACAGTCAAAACAAACCAATTTAGTCTGAGACAGACAAACGAATGATTATATACCCAACACTCGTCAACATGTAAAACACATCTCTATATGACTTACACTTATGTCTCTGTCATTCCAAGTAATAGGCCCTCTTTGCTTATTCTGATTCTTTATTGAGCGGAATGATTGGCAGTTGCGGAAATTGAACTTACCTCAATTCATTCTGGTCCCAGCTCTTTTTTAAGTGCGCAATTTCCTACTTGCCCTGATTTGACCAACTTGTATCTTGTGTCTAGATAGGTGAATACGTTTAGCGTGACACGCTACAAACAATGGCAAGTGATGTAGATATCCACAAAGACATCATAGATGACTATGTGACATCAAAAATGGTCTATGACGAAATTTTTACAGATGACAGAAAAATCTGCATTTATTAACGTCGTGACAAAAAGGCTGTAGTTAAACATCAAGTCACCTTTTCATTTTTCATCTACAATGCGAACATACTCAATTTTTTTGTTGTATAGAATTTCGCGTTGTACGGCATTGGCAGTATTAATATTCAATGAAATCAAATTTTACCTGCGTTATGGTATATGTATACGTAACAGATTACATAGGTAATAAGATACCATGTGCCCATATAAGATTACCGTGATAAGAGACATGCCTTTAGCAAGTTAAATAAATAATAGAGGACGACTACTATCGATGCACATCTAATTTTATTGGGGTCACGTTATTTGCTATTCGTAAATTCGTTTGTTACTTGATTGAATGAATTGTCTAGGAAAATGAGTGAATCATGAAATAGAGTTGATGTGTACTGGTAGGGAAAATTACAATTTTATATGAGAGAGTGGAGTTTGCATAAGATTGTTTACAAAGTTATGTAAATAAACCTAGTTTAAGTGCGTCTCGAGATTGTTTAGTAACTTGGCTCATTAAGATGAAATTGTGATTTTTAGTCTGAAATCAGGGATTCAGTGTAGAGGAAGTTGAATGCTGGGTGTGCTCAGCCCGCTAGTCTCTCCATTGTACTTTTGCATATAGCTAGAAAAGTTGGCTTTTCTGTTCTGGCTTCCCCTTAGATAGAAATTAGAATAGAAACTGTGAACTCATACGGTTGAACAAGTCTTGCTCACTCAGAATGAACTCTCTCATCGTGGCTATAAAATGCATATTTAGAATGTAGAAGAGAGACGTTTCCTCTCTCTTTTTAATCTGAAGTCACTACTACGGTTCTCTGTAATAGACGATATGATAGGAATCTATTTGTTCTCATGATCTCAAGCATTTTCTTTTTGTTGATCCAGCCAGTCTTGGGTTGAGTTTAGTTGAGATGAGATTCTGGTGTACATACTTAACGCTGTTCTTGCACTCTCTGTGAAGCAGTACTAGACAGAGAGAGAGAGCCTTACTATAGTGCCCTGTAGACAAGCAAACAAAACAAAATGGTCCTGGATGATAAGATGTTATCGCTTCGAAAAGGGCGTCCCTAAAAATTCTCTATGAGCGTTTTCGAGATGCACACAAAGATTTGATTATTACGACACCATTACACAATGTAGCGAAACTTAACGTTACGTGTTTGAGTTTTTAGTAAAGTGTGTGCGTGCACGCACAAAAGCCTTATCTCTTCGAAAGGCTTTCGTAATCGAAATTAAAATGCGAGCAAGACACGACGAGGCACAGGTTCTTCGTGTACCCATTCCATTCTTATATTATATGATGATTGTAGATAGAGGTATGTAGGCGGGCTACTTTCAGGCTTGTTCAGGATTTGCAAAGTAGAGTAAGTAGATTTTCCTATTGCTCTTTGTTCACTGCACTATTTCTGCTACAGTCCCATTACATTAACGTAGGTAGTACTAATGCTAATGCAATGCAAAGATTAGTTTTTCCATAACGTTTCCTTGCTATGAGATCAGTTTGAACTCACATAGGAAAAAAAGAACATACACCTTTTCTAGCTAAATGTATAGCAATATAACTGACTTTTTTTAGCTTATACAACAGATGTATAGGTAGGAATAATGTAGATCCTGTAAAGCCAATACATAAATACATTGTATGTACACATAAGCTTTGACTACTTATAGATCTACAATAGGAACTGTATAGTTAGAGAATCTTCTGTTAGTCAGGAGATGAGAATAGAAAAGGCAAGTAGAAAAAGTGTGTCTCTTTTTGGAACGACACGGGCCGACATGGTTTCGTTAGCTTTGGCTTTGGCAACTGTACATTCTGTGCTTTCTTCATTGTCTACTCTTTTATGCTTAAGTTTATGTGCTCACATGCATTAGATTACATTACATTTTACTTTAGTCTTTGCTCTTAGCTCCAGTAGTACACTGTTGTGTGTGTACGTAAGGATGTTACATGTTCATAGGGTTTTATTTGCTCCGTATAAGAGTAGTTAGATGTTGAACAGATGAGTTTTAGGAGGAGGCTGACGATGAGAGTGGGAGTGTCACGTTACCCCGATAGCTGAGAGTTATGCAATATCCATGCACGCCTATTTAGATAGCGGACAGGGAAAGAAATAGAAAAAAGCTGGTGGCCATTCTTTGTCAGACAGCATAGTACGGCAGATATATAGTTATGGAATCGTAGATGAAACTGTCCTTAATGTAGCGACAACACTATGTAGCATATTAATAAACACAGGAAAAAAAAACGCTCGAATTTCAATGTTGAATCTTCGATGCTCAGCTCAACTCGACTCAACTTTCCCTTAAAAGTTCTTGTTAGCAAACCCGCGACTCTCCTCTTATACTTATCCACTGGACTAATAATACCTTCCCACATATAGCCAATGTAGTTTGTATTCCGTCAGAAAAAGAGAAGAATATAAGAATTGAGTGCTGGAGACATGCAGAGTGTAGAGTTTCAACTTTTGAACAAAAACTTGTTCTGTTCTTTCCCATCTCTTTGTAAAAGTCGCTTTTTCTTCCTCTTTTTTCTTCTTTGTCGAAAGTGTGAAGTGATAGTGAGTTTGTGTGCAAGTGAAAGAAAAGAAAGGCCGTCTTTTCTATAGTAATCCGAATCCGTAGAGAAAGCATTGCACTTTGTTACGACACACTAGGCTAAACAACATAAGGATAAGAAAAGAGGAAAAACTTTCACTAATACTTTATTCAACTACCTGACTACTACGTACGTACACATGGACGTACTACGTACGTACCTACTTTGTATTTTTACATCTTTTCCTCAGTACTCTTCATGAATATGTACACGGCTCGTAATAATAAATGCGGAAAGACAACCATGCTCATCTTTTAATGCATGTACATTTGTAAACAAGATGCACTACGCAAAATATGTAGTACGCATCATTCATAGACAGAAAATCTTATTCTTGCCTACTCCTCGAAAATATTTCTTTTAACATTTTAGTAGTTCTTTTCCTGTCATAAATTAGATTTTTTTTTATACCCTACTACATGCATCAACCTCAAGTATATTCAAGAATGGGAAATATTCCCCAGCAAACTTAATCATAAGTTTCTATTTATTCACATATCTACGTAATATCTTCTTTCTCAGCAACAATTGATTGGATTACCGTAGAAAATGAACAGAAAATATGTAGGAAACAAAAATGCGTAAGCTACTTATTTAGTATACAGTTTTTAAAGAAAATGGGACGTAATCTACATTCCTAATGCATTTATAGTAGAAGCTGTATACTAAATAAAGTCTATGTCTACTGCCTATGTATTCAGGTATCAGAAATGTGATTCTACTTCTGTACATATTGCCACTCAAGTTGTCTTACGAGATAGTTTTCTACTTCTTCTACACATACTACATACAACAGTTGCTATGAATAATAAAAAGAGACTTCAGGCGTCGAAAGAAAAATAAAGTTGTTGAATCAAAGTCAACTGACATGAAATTTGAAAAGTTGAATGAAGTTGAGAATTCAGCTGTTGGAGAAGAAAGTTGTTTTTTAGGTACTTAGCTGTGAAAAAGGAGAATATGATATTTACTTGCAGTTTTGCAGGAAGAAGGTGGGAATGTATTTGTATTTTTTCGTATAGTATGCACTGGGAATGTTGCATTATATATTCCCTTATGTATTCGTGCATGCAGAACAATGGTTGTCGGAGTATATACAATAATAATACATGTATAGGATGAAGGGAGGGTATATTTTTAAGTGAGTTTTGCTAAGGTACCTATAGTATAGTGTGTTTGAGTATATATTTGTATTTATATGTGTATATTTTATGACACAATGTTTGCAGACAAAGTCGACGCAGATTTGAGAGCATTGACATCCCAGGAGAATGGAAGTCGCAATCATAGTAAATCTGCTCCGAAATGGAAATTCACGTATCACCGCGTAACGAATCCGGAACTTTACTCAAGTAGCAGTGTAAAGAACTACAAGGCTAAAGCTATAGCAGCAGTTCTCGCCGTCTCCCCACCCACTTCTCTCCACGTCAACAATGTTGAAGAGAAGGATTTCATGAGGATTCCTACATCGACAATGACTCCAGTGACGACGAAGAGCACAGCTAGAACCACGACCTCCACTACCACAACCACGGACTCTGTGACTTTTTCAGAAATATCGAAATTGGACTCATTTGGGCAGGATTCAGTAATGGGAAATGTGAAACCTTTGGTTCCCCGTCATTATCTCCGGTACCGAAATGAAAATGCGCGGAGTGAATCGGGAAGTTTGAAAGAAAAGAGCCCAGCGATCAAATTTCCAGCTAATCATTCCTCTTTCCTTGGACGAACTCAGTTAGAGCGAGAGGTTTCAATGATGTCTTCATTCGCTAATGATGATTATGGCTTCCCTGGAAGAAAGGAACACAGCAAAGGAACGAAAAGCAAGGCAGCCCAAAACCATATCGAGTGGAAACCGTGGATGCCAAGCCCCAATTACTACCCTCATTCTTCTACGCATGATGAACCTCTTGGTCATAAAAATAAAAACACTGTGAATCCGCCCGAGTCCATCCAGGGAAAACCTAAGAGCCAATATGAGCGGGACGAGGATGAGGAGGATGAAGAGCTGGGCAACTCTTTACAATCTTCCCCCCTTAAAACCGAAGAAGCGGAAGAGAATGCCCTGCAAAGCACAGCATCAGATAATAGTAATACTTTTTACAGGACTCTTGACACACCTAGTAGTAATAGTAATAGCGATAGGGAAAGGACTAGTAGTGGACATGTTCACAGTAGCCATAGTCATAGCCACCATCACCGGAGACATCATCCTGGAAGGACAAGTGGACATCATCATTCTCACCACCAGCACCACCATCAGCACCATCAACATCAACACCACCATCAACTACGATGAGATCCCATCTCATTGACAATGCATGAGATGGAAAAAAGTGCCCGGACTTACATACTCCACGGCATTTTCACATGCCATGGCTGACAACATGACGACACTATATTACATATTCTTGGGAAACAACAGTCACAGTACAATACCGATAGAGACACTACGGACAGACACACTATACTTAAATAGAAGTACAGAGAGAGACACACTGGAAAACTGGAGAGGGAAACCAATAATTCTTTTACATTCTACGAAAGGTAGACCTGCCTTGTCACTCACGGCACGGCGGCGGGTTCTCTCTAATCATATTATCTTGACTAGAAAACCGACTCTCCTCTTTTTCTAGGCTATACAACATGGTTCAGTCAATTATATCATAAAACATGCCATGCCTATACTATTTATATATTATACCTACCTGCTGCTTTTGTTTAGAAGTGTGTTTGTTATGTGTGGATGTATGAAATTGAAGAATGTCACGTTTTAGGTCACAATTACAACTACAACATACTTTAGTACTATTAGTACAGTGTAGTCGTGGAATAAGGTTCTCTCCGTTGAAATGTGTGTGCGTGGGTGGACGCAATCCTTTATAATATATTCTTCTCGTACCCTAAAGACACTAAAATGATGAAAATTCTAAGCCGACTGATCTTTCGATGACACATGGTGATGTAATCTAATCTTAGCTAGTGTGCTATATTTAATGTAATATAATATATACAAAAATATATACTTACCTAATCTACTAACGCGATATCATCACTCATCTATAATCTACTTATCTCCAGGTCTATTTCATCTACTCTATTACACGTGCACTTGTGTGCATACTAAAACAAGATACTACATAGAGCATAATAATAATTATAGTCAGTTTATAGTTTACCTTCAGTCTACTTAAGTACTACTTATAATGTGAAGTGCTATTGTGCAAACAAGAGATCATAGTTTTAGTTCACTGACAAATCACATAATGTATGTTTTCTCTAATGTAAATATAACTCATAGAATATATTCTGTAAATGTACTCCTATTTTTTATCGGAGTCTCTCAGCTATAAGACGATCGATACTATCCATTATGTTATTTATGTTCCGATCAAGTAGTAAATGTATTCATCCTCTTAAGTGGATGCCTAAGGGTAAGTATAAATATGCATACTTAAGCAATCATTTACTAATGTTATTATAATGCCTACGGCTACAAATACATACATATAGAATGTAAGTACATCTCGTTCTTATAGTTCATCCAGTATTCATAACCATATCTTTTGCAATGTAGCCCGAAACCGAATAAATTACATACTTATGACAGAATATTTGGACTAATTATATCTTTTTATTTAGATCAGATACTTTCGCATAGCATGGATAAATTATTGCTGTTTTTGTTGTACTGTATGCAACTCAAATGCCTATAAATTATTATCTGTTAGACACAATGAAGCGTAATATCTAAGAGATTACAGTTATTTTTCAAATATTTTGTAATCTCATTTCCTACAAATTATAAACTATTTGCGCATCGAGCATATTTATAGAGCATCCTGCCTGATGGAGATACATTTTACACATCGTAACAAGTGCCATTGCATTATTGTGCCTGTCGACTACAATAATCTGTTTAAACGTTGACACCATTTTAATTTCATGAGATGAATATTTGCGAGTGATGCAGAAGCGTAGAAACCCTATTGCAACTATTTATTACAGATTACAGAAATCCTCATTTAAGTTTAGTTTGAAAATTTTAATTGTTAGACAGAAGGTGTTTAAAAATTATAAAGCACGATTGAATTTGAATTTGATTGATTTTTTTAGAAACAACTTTTCTGTTCCATAAACTGTATTGTAAATCGGTTGACTAAGGACAAAAAACAACGGGAAATGGTTTTTTTGGTAAATGACAGGAAAGTTTTTGAAAGAAACATTGTTGGCGAAATCCATCTGTCTGACATGGTACAAACATAGTGTTAGTCATCAATGGAATCGTTTTGTTTTGCACGCAATGTTTGAGCTATTTGCAAAGGAGGTTGAATGTAAAAGCAAGGAGGGAGTAGTCCTAAGTAGAGCAATGATGACAGGCTGAAGCGTTGCGTTGGATGTAAAACAAGAGGATTGAGTCCTTGTTGGTGTACGATGTTCAAGAGTAAAATGAAATTTAGACAAATGCCATTATAGGATAAAGATTTGGGAGTATGGGTAAGAGGGTAGCTGGGAAAGGGCTGACACAAAATTACAGAGCGTGAAAAACGTAAAAATTCCAGATTTCCGGTTGAAGAAAAGTGTATGATATAGGGAAAGAGTAGAATAATGCTGGCCATTCGGTCAAATGCACTTCAGTCATCATAATGCAGGGGCTGGCTGAGTGGGAAACGTGTCAGAGAGATCAGGAAGGACATTCTGAATTTGGTTTTACTGACTGAATGTAGTAGCTATTTTGGAGTATTTCCACGTAGGCAAATGGTAATATGGTGCTCTGGGAGAAGAAAAAGTGGAGTAAGAGTTGGAAATGGTGATGGTGGATGTGGTACATCTTTTTCTGCAAATGTTGGCTCTTCTAGCCTACCAACTATTACTAACTAAGCACACTTCTCACAAACTACTGGCAACTAAGGGCGCTGCACATGTAAAACCAGGCAAGAGTCGTCATAATATTAACTACAAGAACCTATCCACAATGTTTAGCTCCAATTCAAAGCATTTAGTAAAATGACAATAAAATTTTATAGTTGCAATTCCATCACACAC
>JABASI010000877.1:0-30883 GCA_019776505.1 Tomocerus nigrus
AAGGGGGCGGAGCTACGTCTGGAAATCACCAAGTAAATCTGGAAATCGTGCTAGGCTCCGCCCCCAAAGCCGCGCCCCCGAAGGGGGCGTGGCTTTGAGGGGCGGAGCTATCGTAAATGGGTGGAGCCTGTTACTCTGGAAAAAAACATTTTCCTGGTCCCTGAAAATAACATTCGAATACTTCTAGTGCTTGCTTGCATACATCAGCACGTGTTTACTACACCTACCCTCTCCAACTAAGTACAGATATATATATAGAACATGAGAAGAGAGACTAGAGAGAGATACCTTAACTTTCACTCCCCCAAACTGGTGAAATTCAACGATGAATCTCCAAAACTACACCTTCATCTGTATATCAAATTTTGGTAGAGAGGGTGAGAAAATTCATGCTACATATTTGTCTTTTCAATAAGGAAACAAAATTTATTCACAATCATAATGCAACACACGGACTTTTGTATCCTATTTAGAATTTAGCGTGCCAGGTCTACCCTTGCTGTAGCGCATCTGGATGGATACTAATAGCAGTATACACTATACTATATACCTTATTTAGCACACGTCCTGTGTTGTACGTCTTGTTAATAACAAAATGGAGAATATGATCAACTGACAATACAATTTATGCATTCACTCTTATCGTCTTATAATATTGTAATATGCTATTTATATTTACTGAGTCGATGTTCAAAAAATTCCGAGACCCAACGAATACTTACTCAGCCAATAGCAAAAAGTTCAGTGGGCTAACTGATTCATGGATTGAGAAGGAAGGGACAGCAGTGTATGTCCGTCTCAGTACTGATAATATTTCCTTTTACAGGTACCTGGACGAAAACCAATTTTGCAGAAAGTTAGGACGACCAGGCCAACCAACGCACAGAGTAGTTAGCTACTTAGCCGCCGTTATAGTTGTGGCCATAAAAACGTGCTTTAAATCAACACGTCATCTCCTTTTTCATAGATCTCTTATCTTACGTGCACTACTCGTTGCACACATTTTGAAACACTTCCTACTTTTGTAGATCCCAGCTCTTTGCCAACAAGGTTATAATACTTACATAAGACCACTAGCGAAATAACTTGTACGATTCTTGAAAGCCAAGCAGATTCTAAACTTTCTGGCCACCAAAAGACTAAATCGCTTACTTCACCTATTGAATGTTAAGCAAAAATAGTGAGCCGTATAAACTCCAATGAATAAGTTTTTTACTCTTTAACTTTAACCTCGTCATGATCTCTCCTCTTACCTAAAACTACTGTTCAAATTAAGTTGAAATAGTAAAACTGGCTAACAAGTAATAAGTAAGATGAAAACGAAAGTAGACATTTTATGCATATACTACAATGGAACCTGACGAAAGGGAAAGAGTCAAGAGTCGAGTCACGTGAAAATTTTCTGAAATGCATTTCTAGATGAGCTACTATGAATTTTGAAATTAATGCTGACCACCATAAGGCAATAAGTATTAAACCAAATGAGCGGAATAAAAAAAGTTTCCTTCTCGTTAATGATATGAGGAACTTTGCCACTACTATTATTGATTGGGTGAACTTTAAATCTTCATTTTTACAAAAAGCTTTCCAAGTCTTTATAAAATACCTGGGTAAATATATTTCCAATATTTATTCTGTTGTGGGGAACATTAGCATTTTTGGGAAATTGTAGGCTGTTTTCACATGTAATATGCAGTAGGTAACTAGAAGGGGAAATGGCTGAATGGCTTCCTTTTGTTTAGTACGATCATACGACCAATTTAGGAAATAATGCATATATCCGATATTTTTAGAGTCAAGAGTGTACTATAGAGTTAAAGCTATTGTAAAATTGCAAACTTTCTAAACGTATGTCTTTTAAGGATGACACTAACTAGAACTACTTACTATAAGAGCGAGCCCAGTTAGTCTGCTATGTGTATTTTCAAAAGGTATGACTCGCAAGGAAGAAATCCATAGATGAATTGCTGCCTGTCTGGCGTGTCTCTGGCTGGTGCCTGCCTACATATAGGTATAGGTACCTGCGTTACAGAATTTTAGAATGAAATCATCTGTCTAGGGATAGCTCAGTTTCACCTCATCGCATCTTTCCTCACTTAACCTAACTTTTTCATTTTCTGTCTGTCAGACACCTTTAAAAACTAGACTTGTTATCTACACCACGCAAGCACATTATATTCCTGCAGTCGTGCAGTGCGGACTGTGGACTTTAATATTATAATAAAATGTGTAGTCTTCTGTTCAGCAGACACAGATACATACGCTATACGCTCACACCTTACCACAAACTAAGGCAAGTTAACGTAAAGTCTGTAACAATATACAGTGAACACATGCGTAACTACTTATTTTTTGCTCATACACTTTTTGAGTGAACTGCACTACTACCCTGGCATCACACTGATCAGACTCATCGCACATAGTTACATAATAATAATATGTAAACAAGTAAGTACTTTTAATTAGGTACAGGTACTTATCAGCGTATTAGCAATGTCTAAAAATAATACAACACTGTTCTTTTAACTTTTTCAGCAATACTATATAACACAATGAAATTATTTGCCCCCGCAGACTAGTGAAGACTAGCTACTACAGTTAAGGACCGTAACTTAAGGTACAAGCTAAAACGGGATTCAAGTCACGTATACGTTGTGATTGAACCCGGCTTTACCCGACACTTCAGTGGAACGAGACAAAATAATTTCCGATACGACATAAAATAATGCTTTCTCTTTTATTCAAGTATAGAGTAAATTAGAATTGACTACGAAAACTGTCTGATTTCATTCTGATTGGAAATATACGTTTAAACGCTGCTAGTATAAGAGCTGTCCCAGCATACCATTATTCCGGGAGAAAGGATAGATAAGGAAGCAGTAAGCAGACACTTGTGCAACGAGGAACTAATGATCTGATAAAACTGTAGAGCACGATTTAAGTTGGAAGCATTTCCATCGAATCTACGAGTACGTGACACATATAATACCAAAAACTCAGTATCAGTTAATACGAGTACAACTAAATATATCAAATAATATTACAATAAAAAGTACTCTAAATTTATAAACTAAATCAAATTAAAGCTTGACTAGGAAGCATGCCATTCAGTATTCGTTCCGAGACTTACCGAATCTATATAGTAGGTACTGACTGTAATGACTTACTTATAGTCTATTAGTAGTAGTAATGTACTACTGGTACCACAGTTCACGGTACTTATTATTATACCTATTGCTAGAAATTAGCACTTCAAATTCATTCAACATTGCGAAACGTCTGCATTATTGCTATGAATATTTGGGCATAAATCTCAAAAAACTGGATAAAAAATAATAGAAAGCCACGAGCTGAGTTCCAATCATGAAGAGCACCGCTGTCGGAAACAAACGTGACTATACATAAGATAATAAATTACTAGGAGGAACTTTTGGACTGTGACATAATTTGATTGTTTACTACGATAGGACAATATTTAGAAGATTTGTAGGTAAGTCATGAACTCTGAGGAGATTACGTTTCATTACGCTAACAATACCTGCCTAAGTCCATGCCGTAATAAGTATTATGAGCCCTTTTTAGTTATGGAGAAAACAGAGAGAGGGTCCGAAAATGTAATTGTATAAGCCAGGCTTATTCCACGAACAATTTAAACGGGTAGTCTCCTAGTATAGAAATGAACTCAGACTAGAGGTCACGAAATCCAGCACTAAAGGTACACTCGTTCGTAAACTAAATTAGGTACTCCATTTAGTTAGCCTAAGTCCGAGACATTGCTATACGGTTAGGTCAAGCGTAGCACCATTTTATGACATACGTAATACAAATGCATTCGATAGGTATGTAGTATATGTAGCTGTAGCCAGCTAGATCTAACATAATGTAATACCCGCATGGAATACCAAGCACAGTCCGTTGAAAGGCACTTTACTATAAGCGGACTAGTCGTATTATCCGTGATTTTGGGCACATTTGGCTTGAATATAACGTCCTCACACTGAAAACTGAAAAGATCATTTTGCATTTGGTTTCGGTCGTTTCATTTGGAGGCATTTCCGGGAGAAAACCGGTTCCAATACAATTTCCGTTCCATCACCACTGAACAAAGCCATTCTAAATACCTTTGGATGAATGTGCGGATGAAGTCGAAGAGACATCACTGTGACTTCAGCGAAGCTATAATAGTAAACGTGCATTGTATCGCAATAGACGGACCCCGTTATCCTAATACTATTACCCCTTCCTCTATTCAATCGTAAGAACTTAGGCATTTCATCCCACTTACTGAAATAATGTCGATGGAACACATCACAACAAAGAACATTGCGAACGGCGGAAAGACATAAGGATAAAACAAATTCTCTAGACAGACACACGACACACCTTACCTTCCTTCACACAGCTATCCAAAAGAAAACATATTTTCTACATATTTACACGCACTACATAATATCCTCCTATACCATTCTGCAGACATGTGATATCCTGTATAAAAAAAGCAGAGTCGGATATATCGATACACATAGATATTTGCCAAAATAAAAAATTAGCTGCATTACAGAAAACTGATGTACACTACAGTGCACTCAACTATGCAACACATTTAGAATGAAATAACGTGACGGAGAGCAGAGCACTCACTGCGTAAATGGAAAAAAGAACGGTTTAACTTTTCCCTAGCATCCTTCATATTTCAGCGACTTCTATCTCACTTAGATTCATGCAATTCTTTTTTTTTCCTGCATAATAATACCCCTCGGTGTACCTTTACATTTGAATAGTTTCTTCTGGCTTTTCTAGCAAAAGCTATCTTTTCCAGCTACGTAAGAAAAAGCATGAACGCCAGTTGTACATACTTTCTTTTACTTTCTTTTCACAGCAATCAAACTTGGAAAGCCATGTAAGGAAATACTCCCTTCTAGATATTTCTCAGTTTCTATACACATTATACGTACAAGTAGAGAGAAGAGAACATACTAGTACTTTTCATACTTGCGTTGCATTATAGCTCCAGGCTTTTCGATTTAAGTAAGTGTGCAGTGCATAGCCACATATAATACTTTTACGTTTTAATATACCATTCGTCTATGACTATAAATTCTAGTCTACTTCAGCTCAAGCACAAATACAAGTGAAACGCTATCTATATGTGTTGTCTATACACTAAGCGTCTTAAGTATTAGTGTAGTAGTATGTAGTAGGGGAAAAGGGATGTGAAAGAATAAGTAAATTGTCCTACTCCCTCCACACACACGTCTGAGTTACCTTCCATCCTTTTTTACATCATGCACAATATAGTTGGTTGGACGATCCGTTATACAATATCATTTTTACTAGATACGTTATTACACATACAGAACAGAATAGTAGATGCCATAAAAAACAAAGGAGGCATCGCAAAATACCCATATCCAAAGTTAATGCATTGTAGGATAAATGGGAAATCGAAAAGTCGGCAAATTTTGGCAATCCCATGCTTCTAACTTTGAGATAAATGTCTTTCTATTACCCCGCCACGTAGTCACTTCTATTTCCTAATAGTATGTACTACATACTACTTTCCACAAGGCTAGACAAACTAAACGAATTCAACATTCTTCATTACTACACTTGCACTTGCCTTGTCTAACATCACTCTTCTAGCGCCCTGGTCTGGCTGGACTTTCCCTTCCCTATACACACAACACTATCATATCATGTCTATTAGCTAACGGACTTTAACTTTCTTCTCATCATACTCAAATTCATAATAAAAATAATCTCCTACTAACGAAAATGTAATCTGACAAAATATGTTACACTTATCTGTTAACAATTTTGTCAAATTAAATCCGGAATATGAAAGTAGTACGTAGGGTTCCGCAAAGGGCAAAATGAAAACATTTATCAGCATATTATACGTGTACATAATATATGTGTATTTATCGGACACGAGCAGAGTTCATTTCAATTGCAGTATTTCAGTGGGAATCCTTCAAATTTGTTTTATCCTAACTCTCGATATTAATCTTGTTGAATTTGCTCATTCTTTATATTAAATGATACACTGAATGACGAGTTCTGGCTTCCGAATTTATTTATTGCTCATCCTTCCACTATACGGAACAGTAAACCTTCAAGAGATACACTCAACATCTAATGTTTTATGTTTCTCGTAGCATGACGCTGTGGGTGTGGATTGATAGATATGCACTATGTACAGACGTACGTTCTTTCTACGTACATATATTCTAAGTAATATCATAGCACTACAACTACAGTATTTATTCTCAAGGATAGGACCACATGGCAATCTATTATTATAATGCATGCCATGTTCCACCGTTGTACGACTGAACTGACTACCTTATAGTAACATAACAGTGAAAAGTATAGAGCATGGATGGAACCCACCATAATGTATTGTAACTACTTTGTCTACTGCACTCTCGTTTCTTTCGGTGAAAGAACTGTGGAGAAAGATGATTCGATGCTGGAAACTCGTGCGGTTTCACCATCAGTTCAAATATCCTAACGACCCGAATTCACATTCCAATATTAAATCCCCAACTTCGCGTATAGCAAGCACAGCGTCATTTTCAGCCGTTCTTCCTTCTCAACCACATGGTTCCACTACTATAACATAATACAAACGACAGACTGAGCCCATGTAGCAAGGATGTGATCTAAATGCATTTCCCTCAACCTCTACATATAGCACAGCTCAAAATCTCATCCAAAATAATATGCACCTAAGTATAATCATATCATAATGCCAAACTTAACTTGCACAAACTCTCAGCTCTCAAGATATCAAGTATAATGGCTAGCACTAACTTTAGTCTATACACAGACTGTGGTGCTTTATCGAAGGTTCATTCTCTTCATGTACATACATATTACTTTGTCTATTTGCTTCACAGAGTAGTACAAGAGATAAAGATAACGATATTTACCAAACTTATTTAATTAAATAACCAAATGACTCATTATTTACGAACCCTAACTAATATAATGATTAACTCTTATTATTTAACGTCGATTTCTTTACGAAAATAAGTAAATGAAGAATTCATTCATTTAAAAATAATTTCTAACTATTTTCCGTTATAAACAGAATTTCAATTCCCACGTGCCACACCACCAGCAAAGTAGCAAACATTGAGTAGGTGTTGCGTGGGTATCATGTATTTACTACAGGTTACTCATTTAGATGGTCTCTAATTACTAATTAGTCTTTGCCCTCGGCCTCGTGAAATTCTTGAAAATATTCTACATAACGATTTCACCGTAGGTGTACAATATATAATATATCTTGTGCTTTCACCATGTACCTGCAATAATATTTTAGAATTATATATTAGAATTATCTGAAGAGGTCAAAATGTGGTTATTAATTTAGCTGTGCATAATATACACGCTAAGCTATAAAGACAGCACGTGTTTGGTTCGCTTATGTATAGTCATGAATCAATACTGGTCGTAATATTAATTAGAGCAGGGATATATTCTAGATTAGTTAGGTGGCTATTATAGCAATATTACCACACGCTACAAAGGCAATAGATCCTTGTGTTTTCTCTGTTGTTTTCGGAAAAGCATTGAGAGAAAGCTCATAAAACACCTTTAGTGCGTAATTAGCTCAATCTGAGGTATAATTGTGCTTTCACTAACAGCAAAAGAACAACAGACTAAAGAAAGTCTTGCGGAGGACAATGGAGCATTAACAAGAACCAACTATTCTCTCCCCAAACGAATCATTGTGCACAGAAGCCAGTTAGCTTAAAATCGAATATAGGAACAAAGGACGTTATATAATAGACTAACTCAAACTACCGTAATTCTGCAATCACTACAGTATGTAGGTACAGCACACATTAAAATAATGCGGGCTATACGCTATACCTATATATATCTATTAGCTATGGACTATTATAACAAAACTATCGTTCCCAATGAGCACAAAGGGAACATCAAATGCAACTTTCCCTTGTATGTACTGTAAGTGTAAACCAAAGAAACGGAGAAACTAAACTGCAACTCAAACTCACTCTCTTTGCTCTCCACTCTATCCTATTGACTTCACTCCTACTCTTCAGCTAAAAACAGAACACTGCTTTACCCATTATTGCCTACCTCTAAATAAGTATTCCATTAAATTGCTTGTTTCCCTTCAACTCAACCGCTGAATGGCAAGATGAACGCCTATCAACACAGCATTCTCAGCAAACGTTAAAATGATTTCGGGCATTGTCTTCTTCCTTCATGTACTACATAATATTATTGTATCAAAACACATTTTTCTTACTTTCATTTCAATGACAGCTATGTACACGCCTTGATATCCCCTCTGTGTCATTAATTTAAAAAAAACGAAAAGTTAACAAACTTTACACTATTACACTTTACATTCTTGCATTTTATATTGGTAGTGTATAAATAATATTCTATTACATAGTAGCTGTACTTATTTTTATGATAATAGGGTCGGTTGTTTGTTTGTGGCAGCGCCAAAGCTGATGCTATTTAGGATTTAGTGAAAAAAGAGTTATCTTATGTAGTATACTGATAAAATTAAGCACACACGTGTGTAGCTTATTAAGTAGGCAACTAAAATGTTAGCCTCGTCGGCAGGGAGCAAGATACCATTTTAATAGAAATAATTACACAATAAATAGTACTAATTAAATGAACGACTAAGTGTTTATTGGTCTCGTTTATACCACTACATAACTGGGACCTGTATAATGCAACTAACTAGTTAAGCAAAACCATGTATCCATTTTCGGAATTTTATTTAGGCAGTAACTGCTGTAGTAGTCATTTTAGTCATCCCGGTGCATGTGGTTAGAGGCTGTTTCCTAGCCTTCATTTTAATAATATGGTGTACGAGAACATTCACATCTTCACATTAGTAGAGATAGATAAAGATATACATCGTCGTATATATAAATATGTATGCAGAGGTACATATGGTAAAATACCGAATATTCTGTGCATGGGAATCCAGAATGCTTATCAACACAAAGCACTAGGGGAATGGCAGACTACGTTAGTAGGTATGTTAGGTTAAGAGAATTTGCATTCTAATGCTATCTACATATGTATAGTAAGTAATGCTCTTACTTTATATAGTTGGCACATTGCGGCTGTGTCTTTATTTAGTAATCAGAAATTCGACTCTACTTCTTGTGGCATGCTTCCTCGCTTCTGGCCAGACTGACTCTCTACTTAGTTCGTTGTCTAACTACTATACTATGTATTCTCTAGCTACATACATACTACATCCGAATTCAACGTGTACTCAGCTCTCCTGAAACCCAACATCGAGACTTTCGAGATTCATTCACCAACATGCTGTAGTAGCTCCACATACAAATTCAAATAACATCTCATTTCATTCTATGAAAACCAAACCAAACACGACATCGCCCAGGACTATGCATATCCTATATATATTACCTAGATACGACAAAGTCTATGTTTAAACATTGACACATATGTACACAAAACACATAAACTCACACATGAGTGCATCATCATCTAAACCTAAAGCTATTCTCGCTCCTAACAGTCTCCACATTGTTCACAAAAAGCTAATACATTTATTTAAGGCTGCCTCCCCAGTTTATCTCCGAATAAACTTTCAACAGATTTCCTTTCCTCATAAAACCATCTAATATACTTACAGACTTACACAGTTTTCCGCTCTATAATGTTATACACCACACCACACACCTGAATCATCTATTACTCTAAAACAATAGCCCATTATTTCACTCAGATACTCACAAATACAAATTAGTGACCAGTGTTTATGATATTAATGTGGATTAGGTATTGACAATTTGTAATAAAGATATAATAGTCAACATAAAATGTCAATGTCAATGCCTACTGCACCTACCTATTGCAAATGCACATCGTAGATTTATTTGATACCATAATGTGTATTGGAATGATAAAATAGCATATAAGCACTTGCATACGTATCCTAAAGAATCAAGACAAACACTTGGATTACATGGATATTGATAACGATCAACTCCTTTTATTGCAAATGTCTCCCAAAGAAAATTCTTTTGACTATTAAGTTAAGTAAAAGTAAAATCAAGCGAAAAGGACCAACTCCCGTCATCCCTGTACTTGACATCATTTTTTAGCGAACAATGAAAGGGCCGTAATATAGTACATAAGCAAAGCAATATAATATAGAACTATTTCCGGAAAGCCAATAATTTGCAGATTTGAGAGATCATTAGTTAAAAAGTCAAAGGGATACGGTAGCGCCAGATTTGCTTGTTGAAAAAATTGCCATCTCTACTTTCAATAGCACGCTTTACAAATGAGTCCCATTCTCACTTTATTGGACTCCATGTCTATCTACTGTTTGTGCGTTTACTCTCAGGCTTTTCGTGTCTCGAGTGTGCTCTAATGTTCATGTTGCAATATTCCCAAGATTCCAAATGCCTAGTACGTATGTACATATAAATGACAGCAATGAACAAATTTAGCATCCCACGTTACACGTCTAGCATCAAGCTATCACCCATCTCTTTTCTTTTGCTGACGGGATATTCTGGTATGTCTGTTCTTCCAGCTCATCCGACTTCGAGATCAGAGGCCGATAGTGTCGAAGACGAAAAAAGTAATCACGTATCCCCATCTCATCTCATCAGTTCAACTGCGTTCAACTCCACCAGCAACGTACCCAGTTCAGTTCACAATTCCTCAAATTCATCCACATTTCCTCCGAACGCGTCTCATTCCCTCTGTCAATCTGTCTTTTTTCCCTTCCTCATTTCATTTCTTATAATTCTTTGCTTTCTCCATCCACTTTCGTTCAACGAAAGTACCTCTCATCACTTCTCCTTTACAACATACGAATCAGTATACCTATATATAGGTACACACGTTTCTCTTCCTTCTCAACAATCTTATCTGCTTTGCAGAGGTATATAGTTAAAGCAATATACTTTGCAGTGGTTTCCACGATCCACTACAAACTACAATTCTCAAGGCAAATATAAGTAGATATACTCTTACTTTAATATCGGAAGAAAAGGCAGACCTCATTACCTTCTCCTTCTAACAACTAAAAAAACGAGCCTAAGATCAGCAACGGCATACAAAATACACTTAAATTATTGAAAATGATCACGTTCGACGTTTTTTACACGATTCTTCTGCTCAAACCCAATACCCGTGTATATTTTCCACTTGTACTCACTCAGTGTATTTCATTACTTTCTTCTGCTTCCCCCGTCTTACAATAGCGCACTGTACACTGTCTATTTCAACTAAATTGACTATAGATGTAGATTTGAAAGACTTCTATATGACCAGTTCACTTTCATTTTCCTACTCATGTACGTATTTATGTATTCATTGTAAATGCATCAGTATTACATACATTAGGGAGCATTAACTAAAGCTAAACTAGGTACTTTTAAAACTTTAAATCGACCATAACACTTAAATATTGAAAAACAAAAATATTAAAACTGTAATATCCAGAAACAACGAGTTTTAATTTTAACACAATTAATACACACGTACATGATCGATGTATTATTTGTATTCTGCAAAGTTATTACTATTTTGTTTAGATATTATTGCGGATGACACTAAATGACATTATCATTTTCTAACACCTTGAAGCTTGATAACTGTTTTTCAAAAGTTTCACTTTAGGAAGTTGTAATTAAAATTCAAAGGTAGTTAAAAGTTAGATAGGATCCTATAGTGTGCCTACATTCTCTTACTATTTTTTTCCACAACATTTGCTATTCTACTTAGGTAGATTCTACACAACTATAAAAGGTGTAAGTGATAAGGTAATTATTATTTAACAAGTATACCTATATAGAATAGCTATTATATATAACATCAGTATATAACATCAGTAGTATATGCAGCATTATAATCACCCATCGCTAGGTTCTGTTACAAACAATATTTTACCTGAGGGACTCATCTGAGAAAAGAAGGAACAAACTAAGTCTTTTACTTTTACTACTGCTGAGGAACTGCACGCACGCACTAATTGGCCTTACCATGCAAACAACAAAATATAAAGACACCGACATCCGGGCTAAACCCCTAGCGATCTGCTACCCTCAGTAATAAGCCATTCATTTTGCTTCCTAGCGAGAAAACTACGACTTACGATTACCTATTTGTACTATCCAACTATAACATAATACAAACAGTTAACTGTATCCCATACTCAAGCCTGCAATCAATCACTTAGGTTAAATTACATAACCACGAAGGCCCTTGACCAGTAATGATGTAAGGTATATAATTCAACAATCCTGCTGCCACTGCTAGTACATACACTGCAAAATCCAAAGGCAGCTTTTCACTCTCAAAACGCACCTTGGTCATTCCAATAATTTCCAATGTGTACTCCAGACTAAATCATAAACTACAGTTGTAAATATAACTGCTCCGAGGCCAATAAAACCACAAGAATTGCGATTCAAATTGAGAATGAAAATTCCAAAAATTATTCGTTTATTATTTAGATGGGCCCTCCAAACATGGAAAAAGTAAGATAATCAACGAAGAAAATAACATTTAGGACGTTCCAGCAAATGCACCGTTAAAATGAATTGAAAATGTCAAATTGACAGACACGGAATTAGAAAAGTATCCTCAGAGTCAGTCGGTGAAAGTATGGAGAAAGTTGGCTGCACATAACAGAATACAAACATATTGTTTTATGTATCTGGTGTAGCTATCGAAGTTGGCGGAGCAAGTGATCAAAACTGAAATTGGTTCGATTGAAATTTACGACTTAGGCTTAGGTACTCTTTTCAAAAATCAGCATTGATACACACAGTTATTTATTCATAACGTGCTTTGAATGAATTGCTAAATCTGCCAGTCTTTCATGAATAGCAATATTTCATATTTGCTTGATCCACCCTTTCCTTCTATCCTTCTCCTTTCCTGTTTCAACTTCTTTTTACCAAACGCATTCACTTAAGCTTAAGCTCCAGTATTCGTTTCACACAGAAACACTGAAGCTGAAAAAGAAAGCCTCCTTGTGATAGTCGATGGCTGTTTTTGTGAAAGTACCTAAATATTCTCTAGTGAGATAGAATGTAGGATGAACAATACGCACATCTGCATTAGAAGACCCTAAGACACATGCTGTGAATATTCAAACTATACAAAATTTAGTTATAATAATATATGGGTAATATAAAATATATTATTATGTCTATATGATAAATAGCAATTTATATCAGATACCTCTAAATATTCTAGAAACTTTAAAAGCTAGTTAATCAACTTGAGACTTTTACTCTTATTGTTTGTTGAGCATAAAAGAATAGTTTCAGGGAAACGAAGAGTCGTCATCGATTTTGAATGGACAATTTGATGGCTTTTATGGCAGTATACCAAAAACTGTATACAATAATGAATAGAAGCGGAAATTTATTTCCGATACAGATAAAGTATAAACCAAAATGTGAAGAAATGGTTGGCCGTGTTTCCTACAAGAACAATGCAATACATCCCCTTCACATAATCAAACATATTCATTACTGCTTAAGCTGTAATAAACAAAGCATTATACAAACTTTATAGATATGTAAATATTTAAGTATATATCATTAGTGCTTATTTAACCAATGCTATGCTCATGCTACAATGTAGTACAGCTTTCTTTGTTTGGTAGTAATAAGGTAGGTACCTATATGCATCTTTTACCACCAACTCTACTCTGCCCATTACATTCACAGTCATTCACAATGGCGATATATATTTACCCTCACAAGAGCCTTTTATTTGTGTGTCGCGTATATTTAGATGGGCAAAAAAACTGAACAACAGGATTTTATGTTCTATTACCAAAGGCTACTGACAGATACGTATTATTTACCCGTTTTATTGACATCAATTTCGTAAATGAGAACATTAAATAAAATAGTACCAAGCTATGTAAATACAAATACAACCGATATGATTAGACGACCCTTTTTAGCTCAGTCAGTGCATTGCATTGAATGAAAAGTATACGACTGACTAGGACTTCCATTTTTTCTGGGAATGAATAGTTTGTTTTCGTTATGATGTGAAAGGATAAAGTTAGTACTACATAACGAATAGAAACTCGAGGTGTATCTATTTTTGGATCTGTGTCAGCAGTTGTGTTGTGTTTCTAATTTATCTCAATCCACCGTTTTATTGACATCAATTTCGTAAATGAGAACATTAAATAAAATAGTACCAAGCTATGTAAATACAAATACAACCGATATGATTAGACGACCCTTTTAGCTCAGTCAGTGCATTGCATTGAATGAAAAGTATACGACTGACTAGGAATTCTATTTTTTCTAGGAATGAATAGTTTCTTTTCGTTATGATGTGAAAGGATAAAGTTAGTACTACATAACGAATAGAAACTCGAGGTGTATCTATTTTTGGATCTGTGTCAGCAGTTGTGTTGTGTTTCTAATTTATCTCAATCCCCCTCGTTCTCTATGCACTTCTTCGCATGTTTTTTTTTTAAATCTAGAGATAAATACGTATAAACATAAATGTTAAATATACAATCACATGCAGCTAGTACTACATAATTAAGGGCGCAGGTATAATTTCCTTGCATGTTATGCAACCAAATAGTTGTTTAAACACGCGTTACATAAGTCGATATCTAAACAGTAGTCAGTAAACAAAAATAAGATTTACCAGCAATATGATTACTCTGATAACTGACAGAAAAAGGCGTATGACAAAATTATAACAGATAAATAGCGTCCGTAGAACATTTGTTCCCGTGTAGTATTTAGTTAGGAGAAAGAGGGACTCTGTCGTAGTTCCTAAATTCCAATTTTGAAATCTGTAGAATAATCAGTGCTGGCTGTGTAGTGTGTAGCTTGCTTAGTGTGCATGGATGTAGTAGCTTATGCAGAAGATTCAAGCTAGGAACGTGTGTATGTGAAAATGCTTTCTGTATTGCACTGACAGTTCAGAGAACTCGCACAGCTTTAATATTAGAGAAAGAGCATAGCATAGTTTCATCTTACTTAGCTGCAAATAAATATAGGGCTAGACGGGTAGTCGAAGTCAAGTCAGTAGACTTGAGCGAAAAATGTATAAAATTTTTCTTGATGATCAGCGACATGCGCTGATCCATTTCCGCGTGCGGCACAGAAGCCTGCTGTTGTTTGAGAGTGCCGTTCTACGTTGCTTTGCTATTACATGGCATGCACTGCCTAGAATTTCCTCACTACGGCAAGCTACTACGAGCAATCCGATTTTGCCCGAGCCACTGTCGCAAAAACTTCCTGAAACCTACCCGTTTTTCCACACACACATTCATACTCATACGCGAACACGACACAACACTAAAAATAGCTAGTGTCCGTATGTTTGTTCCTATTTACTTGCATCCGTAGCCCACCATAGCCTACATTACCTGCTTCCCTACTTGAATTTCGTGAATCTATTAGAATGCACATTAAATTTATCTTTACTAATGTCTAATATTCAACCCACTTTGTTGTGCAATCACAAATTCGTCAATTTATTCCCCTCCCTCAACTTAAAACCGACCGCTCGTCGATATTTCTTCGTTCGTTTGTGGGATATCAGTGAAGTGATCTCAATCAGTGACATTGCTCACACCACAACTCGGTCCTACCACTTTAACTATTACTCTCTCTCTCTCTATTCTATTTTGTTTTTCTTAAGTAATCATCATCTATTTACGTTTTTCACACTACATACTTATTCAGGGTTTATTTTCTACTCTACCTATCCGGTTACCGGTTATTGAGCTGTTTAACCTGTCAAAGAGAAAGGTATACATGAAAGTAAACCAAGTAATAGAATATGTAGTCACACTTTACTTTCTCTTGTAAACATATGGCTGTGCTATCTTTGTCAGCTAAATAAATAAATCCCCAGCAATGAAAAATCCTCAGAAAGTGAACATTTAATTTTCACTCATAAAAGGACATCTAGTAAAACCTACACAACAGATAGAGCATACATACACGAGAGTCACTCTTTTGCCCCAATAAAATCCTATCAGCCACACATACTCAGTGTTCGATAAAGTTTACCTTCAACCGTAAAATCCCATTCACATATTTAGTTTAGAGTTCAGACACACAGGGAACGATTACTTCAGTAGACTGAACAAACTGTAGAGAGCCGGATTTCTAGTAGTGTTCCTCCAGTCCACAGACATACATAGTAGACATTATGCAAGCCAACTCAGGAAAAACAACCGACGAACTACCACCAACACTCACTACATAACGATTCTACTTACAGGCCACTGGCCACATAGTGAAAAGTTCGATCAAACGACATTACCTTTACAACTACTATTCTACAGAGTATCACATATCTCAATATGTAATAAAGCACCTAGCCTTCTTTCTGCCTCAGACTAAACGAGCGTCAAGCATGAACTAAACTGAACCAATTTGACTTTCCTAGCTTTGGATCAGCTCAGCCAAGCTGAGCCAAATCAATCCCATCAAATGTACCAAATATGCATTGTATTTGTAATATCAGATTGGTTCTCACATTTCCCGTCCCCGAATCCGGCAATATCCTAATTCCCTACGTTGCCATTCTCCACCTCCATTATAGCACACTAAAGCTCTAACCTTGCACAAAATTGCTTTCTCTTCCTCTGAAAATAGTCAAACACTCCTTTCTACTTACTATACTTATTCACAACTACGCCTATTTACACACACGACTCCTCAAATACTAAATTTTTAAAAGATTTTTCTATTTTCCGTTATATGTATACACACATTAGACACTACTCTATTTACACTGCTACGCACATTTTGACATCGCAGTGTGTCCATTCAGATTTTCAGTTAGAGTTACTACATTCACTAGGTATTTACTTAAACCTCAAACATTTATCTGAGAGCACATAAAAATCAGTTTACAAAATCAAATTAATAGGGTTTCATTTGTAGCTAGTTTTATCCACATTTCCCTTTCTGAAATTGATTTTATGAAAACTAAGATTCAAATAATATTACCAACACAGGCAAGCAGGCAACATTTTATATTTCCATTAGGACATTGTATGATTATATTTGAGAATCATTTCCTTATTTACTTAATGACACCGAGAAATAGGCACGTACGAATAAACACATGCTCTCTCTCTCTAAAAGCTCTGATAGTGAAAATGGAGACTGATAAAAGGGAATATTGCACTAGCAGAAAGATAGTGGTGAAAGTTAGTCTTTTCAATGCCAATTGCCACCACACACCACAGATACTATACTAACACGGACAGACTGTATCAACGTCATCATCAAAAAGGGAGAACAAACTGACACATTCAGTAACATCCTACTTCATCACGTCTTTTGTCATTTGGACACCACAACTGTGTGAGTGATATGATACGACTGTGAGCTAAACTGATCTTTCAACGCTGGATATCATATTATCCTCATTCTTTGCACACAGCGGCCAAATGCACACAAAAAGAAAGTACAAGGGAAAACTACAAAAGTAAGTTTACAAAGTTGGACGCATCTACAAAGCGTCATAATCCAGGTTTACTTCCTTTTCATACCTCTATATCTTGTTATAACTTTTAAGTATTTATGTGATGTGCTATACCTAATACTAAACATAACAGTTAATAATTTATAAATAATTTATCACAAATGTCCAGTTGAGTACTTTGCTTTGCATGCGAATTGCAAATTATTTTTTGGAATAAATTATTGATGTTATGTTTGCCTATAATAAATCCATTCATATACAAAGTCAAGTTTAGAATATATGCAGTATAGTATGAGTATGTAATATATGTATCCAATAATAGCACGTAATTTAATATTGTAGTAGAGGAACATAAATATCCAGTAGCATGCTTTCCTCAATGAGCCATTACTAAGAAGCATCGAGAAAAGTACAAATCAAACCAGGAAGCATCGTTAGATCCTTCACAGGCATAAAAGCAAACATAGCTACAAGCCATATAATAAAGGAGACGATATAGATTTTTATGATGTAGTGTATGCCACTTTCTTGCCTTCTTTTCTTAACCTCATCAATAGAGCTAGTCAAAAGGGGAAACCTCAACTTGTCTTCTCACCCAGTAATTTTATATATTTTCAAGCTTTTAATATTGTAGCATCCTGGCTAGAAGAATCAATTCCTCATACAGACTTATACAGCCTACAAGTATGTAACGTTTTAGGAGAAGAAATTAGAAAATGTCAAAATCTGACTTTTACTCGATAACATTTCCTTACCTTTGTTCTCATCATATCAGCAATAGAGCTTTCCAATGCGCCAATTCAATAGAAGGGGAATGCCTCTTCCGCACAATACGTAGATGCTTAAAGCCTTTAATAACACTATGGCTGGCAGTCCAGTCAGTAGTAGTAGTAGTAGCCAGCCACGAAACCCGCTTTCCTAGACATCACTGTGCTACAGACATATTCGATAATAAAGGAATCCGCCCTTCTGTCACCTCATTCCTGGTTCACTTCAGTGAAAAATCAAATCCCATTCTGCACGATTTCAATTGGATTGTACAATCCTATTTCGATAAAAGCATATGATGGCCAGCCATTCCATATCAAGTAGAAAGTCTGGCTAGCCAGCCAACTCAACTTATTATATATTATACTAGACAACATACCTATATAACAATAAGACACACTGCTGTTCAGGAATCAGGCAATAACATTGCATGCCAGGCTAAACTAAACACTAAAGCAATGCAGTGATGCTTTCACTAAGTAATAAACATCCATTACTGAATTATATTTCTGACTTTCTCTAAATATTTACATGCACGTACATATAGGTACAATATTTGTAGCTATTTTCCACAGAGAGAGAATGCAGAGGCAGAGAAAGAGAGATTTATAATTCGAATTTTCTAGTAAGTAGTATCTCTAAAGCTGATGTATTTGCACAGAGATAAAGGTGCTTACACTTTGCACCACTCTGTAGCTCGAATTTCTCACATTAGAAACATGATGGGGCATAGGATTGAATGGACGTGACAGTAGAACCACAAGGAAAACTTGAGTTGTACTGGAAAAAGTGGCTTCGCCACACAGTTCAACAAATAACCAGAGATAATGAGACAAGCTGTTCAGTGTATACCTTATTGACGTCTCTTGTTCTTGTTGCCACGTACGTCAACGTCTAGCCTAGCATTTGAACTCAACACTCAGCACTCAGTGTATCTATGTGTTGGATGACTGTTTGAGTTCTCTTCCTAATGCCTTACATTATGACTCGGAAGTTAGATAAAGAATACACGACGGATACATTTAGAACTATAGCCCTAACGCATTTACGATGGGGACTGGCAGACACTACAAAAACTCCATATACTTATCTTGGGGAAGGTTCAAGACAAGGAAAACGTGTCTATAGGGCGAATAAGTCAGGGGCAGGGAGAAAGCTTGAGCCAAAAATATAGACTTAACTACGGCTACACATTTAGATAATGGGAAACAAAACTTTGCCTTAGTTCAGATGGAAATAAACGAGGGAATGTCTGTAGTTGAGACAAACTCGGTAAGGAAGTCCAATAGGGAGACTATGAACGGGGAAAGTTGCTGAAAAGAGTCAAGGGAGAAATAGAAAGGAAGAGACGTTGAAGGAAAGTAACGACGCGGCTCGCACATTAAGACTCTCTTATGTACCGTCCATTTTACTCTGGGTTCAAAGAAAAGGCAAGCGCGAGACAGGGCAATGATTCGGGATAATTTAACACTGGTCCAAAAAAGAGACTTTGGAAAATAATGCGGTAGGTTTAAACGAGACTGATTCAAAGTAACGAATTTACTTGGAAAATAAACTGGCTTTCATCTCTATACTAATCACTCTCTGCTTCATCCCAGACTTTCTGTTTGTCTTGTTACTTTCTGAAACTCTCTCGCTCTCCTCGCTCACTCACTCACTCACTCTCCACATTCCTAAATGAGCGCAGTCAATCGAATAATCCGAAATAGAGTTTATAATCTGTACACATTCAGCTCAGCTATATGTGTAGCTTTAGACAGGAGTTACTCAGGCTGCGCCTTGTTCAACTCGAATACTTAAGTAGCTTAGTTTTAGATTATTAAATCCTTGCGAACCTCATGAGTACATATATGTAGTTATCCTGCTTTGCCTTGATTATTTTATTCCACTAGTCCATCTTCATGCATCACAAACCCTATCTTCAAATTTTAGTTTTTGATTTAGTTTGAGCGAGGGCAGAAAATGGACGTTTGCTTTAAAAAGTTAAAGTCTACACGGGCAACGTGACTAGAATCTACAAACAGGCATTGCAATAATATGCCATATAAGCTAGGTAGACAGACACTTCCCGTCTAGATAAATATACGAGCATGCATTCCTATAATATAATATATAGGTATACGCAGTAAGTAGGTACCAGTTGGCTTTCATTCTACCTAAAGGCACAAAATTGATGAGATAGAAATCCGTGAAATAGGAAAAAGGGCCTAAGTATAGCATCAAATTATTTCTCATAAAACCGAGATAAGAAAAAGTTCTGAATCCTTATTTATGAGAGAGATAATAGGAAGTACATTCACGTCTAATTACATGCCAGGGAGCTTGATCTCTTCCATTTCCAGTAAAAGAGAAAACAAGAAAAGCTGTACAACACTGTTGTAGTCAAATAGTAGGATTCTGGAAACTTTGTTCGTGGAGCAAAAGAAAAAGTCATGCCAAGAATGGTCGGTTACTTTCGTTTGCTTTTCCTCGCTTTGCCTTTCCTATTCCAAGCACACTATAGTATAGGAACCAGCCACTGGTCTTTCTTTCTCTCTCTCTCTCTCTATCTTAAAGTGAAGCTGCAGGCCCATCATCCTATGATAGAAAAGCAAAGGAAAGGGAACACACACAGTGGGTGGCATTTTCCTGCAAAAATCAATACGTGGAGGAGTGGAGTCCGGAAAATCGAGACTCTGCGGAAAAGAATACGGAATGAAACCAAAAGCGGCACAAGAAATTCTAACCAACTCAGTCAAATTAAACTCGTCTCCAGATCTGACTGAGCCCTTTAGTTTAAAACAGTAGCATCACTTTGCTCATCATCACCTTCCTAAAAGCCTACTTTCTATTCTCTCTCTTGCCTTCCTCCTCTTCTACTTCCCCTTTATGCATAATAAAAAACAACATCAACTGCCAGGTACCACCTTCATCAAATCAACTTAATTCCTCTAATTGATCATCATAATTTCTCCGATATATCCCTCTGTCATAAAAACTTTAACTGCCTCCTTTCTCAACTAATTGTCTAAATCTGAATTCATCAAAATATAATTTCACAGAGTGTTTCCTACTCACAATCAATCCTAGTTACATGAACCTACTAGTGTAGTTTTGATTGCATGTTCCGCTTGCTTGCCACCGGTCATTCATTCATACATTTCACAGCCAGAGTAAATGTCTAAAGTCAGACATTGACACGCTAACATCTACTGCACGCCTCTACGCTTAATCCATATTTCACTAAGGGCAGCCCATACACTTCTTAACCCGGGCACCCACCCTCGATCCCCTTTATAAATAATACCTTTACTTATTTATAGAGCTAAATACTACTATGTACTACGTAGCATTTCTTTCTCCATAAACAGACGGACCAAGACTTACATTCATTCACTTTCTAATTAGTAACATGAAATAACAGTCAGTCAGACTATTTATATGCACCCCGACTACCTACTATACTGTACTACACTATGGAAATAAATTCGATTCATCTTGACTTTGTAACAAGTCGATATGGAATAACTAATGCATTAACAATGTCCTAACTACCCTTTTTTACCATTGTTTTAGAATGAATGGGAGACACGATAATGGGATGGCTCCAGACGCTCTTCATCATTCTCAACTCTGAACAAACTATACCTACATCCCTGATGGGATCTTTGCAAATATAAACAACAGGTACAGTATTTTATTATCAAATTATGCTTCTCCACATAAAATAACGTATTTATTTATATAGAGCTGGTTACTAGCATAAACAACAGATTAGTAACAAATAGATCGCATCAAACGAAAACTGGTATACCAGTACCATGGGCTTTAATTCCATTAAATGAAACTACCACCACAGCCAAGAATTACAGCGCAGATAAAAACATTAGTTACTTTTCCATTATCAGAAAAGATTATAGCAGCAAAAAACACATCTCGGGTTGTTTTTCTAGCAAACTAAATATTTATTAAGGATTATCTTCTACTACCATGTAGTAAAAAAAGAAGGACAATATTTCCATTATAAGATCACTAGTAACGAGCTCTTAATCTTTATTTAGCATATAGCTTATCAATTCTATTCATTTAGTATAAGGGAGCATTTTCCTAACGGCACAGTATCGTTTCCTTATCGAGATCAACAACTTTATACTGAAAGAAAGTTTATCAAGCAAAGAAGCCCAAAACTGTTCAAGTATTGAAACCTTTCATTTTTCCATAATAGTTCTTTCACCAAGTAGTTTTATACTTCTTATGCTTCAATAACAAATGTGTAAGATTATCTAAGCTAATGAGACCACTCATGTAATCGACTTCGTAACTCTAAAGTTTCCATGCTTTATTCACCTCCTTTCTATATTAACTTTCTCCTACGGTATAAGCACTTAACCACTTTCTGAGACTAGCTATTGAGATAAAAACTATACAAATTATGTAGCAATTATCTTTTCACAATAGCTACTCATTAGAAACTATTAATTTCAGATCTGTTATAGTACGCACGTTTTGAGTATGCAAAACACTAAACAAAAGATCACAAGATCAATGTCTATAAAAAAAGTTGTTTAATCAGTCTTCAACAGAGCGAGATAAAAATAATTTTGATAGCTATTAATAAATATGGAGAGGCATACGAGGAATAGAGGCAAGTGCCATTACGCATGTTTTCATCTTTACAAAGTTATAGAATACTTTCCCCTTCAACTTGACGTTTTAGGAAAATACTAGGAAATGTGTTATTTATTACGCCAAGATTGAGTGAACGTAATAAACCCGAGCTAGGAATTTCACAAAACGAGCATCCATACAAACTTCCCTTTTCCATATCAAGTACCCACAGCAAGAGCTTATAGAGCCATAACAGACTGTGAGTACATTGCCTTTGACCTAGAGTGAATCTTTAATACAGTAATCACTTAAAAACTTCCGTGCCTTCCCAGCCTGTGTCTTTGGATAAATTCGCCTAACCAATGAATTATTCAAACTCGGTAAAATCAACGGAGACCGATTCGAGAATTTTAGTGGGGACTGCGTTTCTTTACACAACACATCTTAGGCAAAAGCTTTCTGCAATACGCTTTCTCTGAAATCACCAAATCAAATTAAAGCTGTAGACCCAGTCAAAGTCAACCTCCTGTGTTTACCCTGTACGCACTGGTACGAATCCACAGTTAAATAGAAAGGTTCTCAATCCATACCTATTCAGTATTCACTAGGTACTCTACTGTACATATGCACACCTTTCACCTCACCTCCATTATTTTCCCAATAGGAAATCACGCAGAGATTCTCTGCTTATGTACTTCGACATGCTCCATTTGTAAATAGAGTCAAGCGTGATCGTACTGGGTCGTGATCTTGGTTATTTTCTCTCTATCTAACGATTCTATTAAATCCTTCCATTATTCTACTTGAAATATTTTCACAATATATTGGAATATTATAATATTATAATATAAAAGATTCCAACCACCGAACCACCTACTAACAATATATGGGTAGATATATCCTCTTCAACTTTCCAACCACTCAAATCTCAGATTTCTATTTTATTTTTTCAGATGGGTGAAACGTGCTTCCATTTTTGAAGTCGAAAAATCGAAGGTGCTTGTACGCAACCCTTGGGTAAGACAAAACAATGCAAAATATTTTTCCGTCGAGGTCGAGGACTAATATTACTTTACTCAAAATGCATGGAAATGGATAAAGTTTCCAAGTAGAGGAGTGGAAAAGTTTGGTGAGCTGAAGCTGAACTCATGAGTAGTTCGTGCCGCATGATGGTACCTATACATGTATGGCATTAGACTCCTGCTTTGGAAGAATGTAATAGTCACCGACAGAAAGTAAGCGAACAACTCTTACTCGCGGACGAAGCGAGCATGGTTCCCGTAAAAACGTCTTG
The DNA here is from genome assembly GCA_019776505.1 of Tomocerus nigrus. Taxonomy (NCBI): domain Eukaryota; kingdom Metazoa; phylum Arthropoda; class Collembola; order Entomobryomorpha; family Tomoceridae; genus Tomocerus; species Tomocerus nigrus. Next base: position 24,146 of record JABASI010000877.1, read on the forward strand.
TGTTTAGTACTCTTCGGCTGTTCCACACTACAACACACCACACTCCGTACTCCATAAGCTCAGTTTTCGCAGAGCTTAATTTGGCAATTGTTAGTGTTTGGGGGGTCGTAGAGCTCTCAAGTCTTTAATAGGTTCACATGCCGGCTCACGGATATATTTTCAGTCCTGAGGGGTTCCAACTCATGTTGGTTGGAGAGAAGGAAGAAGAAGAAAGCAACCAAGTAGACAGTGCAACAAAGAAAGAAGGAAGACAGCCGTGCCAAGCCATGACAAAATCAAGCGAACCTGCACATCTATGTACCTATACACAGACATTCATGTACAATTTCTGTGGTTTCTTACAGATGGATACATTGTGAGTGAAGTACAGATAAGAACTCAGAGCTATAGCAAGCAAGCAAACTACCTACCTAACTTAAGAACAAGTCAAATCCTAGCCAATTCCGCCCAGTGTCTCAGTTTTCATTTGGCTTTGGCCAACTGTGACGTCATTACTAAGATCAACTTCACTATGTAGATGGTTATCTACCTAGCCCAGATGAACACATCCATTGTTAACAATGTATATACCTGCCTATACCAACAACACATCTTCATACCGACAACACTTTCTTCCATGGAATTTTTATCCTTGTGTTTACCTTCACAATACAATTACAACTACAACAGTGGCTCTATATAGTACACACCTAACTCTAATACATTCCAAGGATCAAGACTAAAACACAAAACTACATTTAGAATTAGATAGCTAACTCAAGTTTAACTATCTTAAATTATATAACAATGTATTAAGCTCTTAAGCGTGCTCCTGACTGACTTCCACTTGGATTCCCAGTGACATCAGTAACAAATGCCTTCAGCTTTAGCTGGCTGAAACCGGGCCAAATTTCTGTTTATATGTATTTGGTCCCCTTCAACCAGCTGTAGTTGGCATTGCAATCACCGTGTCCCCTACCATCTCCGACTTCTCATCCTCAGCAGCTCAGCACTACTCCAACACTACAGCATTAATTGTACACCAACAACGAATTCAACGTTCTAAACTTTGTCTTCTACTCTCATAATCATCCTACTTCACTCTTCTATCCGTATCGTTTCACTTTCATATCTATGCTTTCTCCATGCCTTTCCTATTCCAAAGGAATTTCTATTTCTCCAGCCATAACAATAATAAAAATGTGAATGAATGATGTCAGTGATGACATAGTCTAAAGGGCTAAGCTCAGTCTAAAATCAAACTTTGTCATCTCCTAATAAATAACCTTGGAATCATCTCAGCCATCATTAACGCTTAAAATAGCGTTTTATTAACTTATCTACAACATCTCTGCTATTTATTACTCTATGTGCATTTTTGGCTAACCTTCATCTTCACTTACATTTTTCACATTCATAGTAGAGTAGAATTTAGTAAACTAAAACCTAAATCACATTTTGATACAATAATACCTACTGCATAGATATGAGTCAATAATGTGAAGCTTTTTAAACATACCTCGTTATAATTAGCACAAATTACCTTAATTGCTTCTAAAATTGATAGTACTTCTACCCAAAAACACTAAATACGTATCAATTAACCAATTCTGTTGTTTCGAAATCATATTCACATTGATGGAAATAATTTAGAATACAGAATGTTCTGTCAAATTGATCCACAAAGTTATTTCTCTTCTTTCATGTTATCATATTGTGAACTTGGCTGAACATGTAAGCTGATTTTGCGTTTTATAAATGCCTGTCATCAATGCAAATTAAAGGCATATTCACAATACACTTGTCGTACTTAGTATACTTACTACGAAACAGTCTACAAAGTCAACATCCGTTAACCACTAGCTAATAAAATGTAGTCAAAGGCGGGGAAAAGTATCTCTACAGCAAGGGGGACTAAGATGAAGGCTTTCTGTCCTACACACAATGATAGCCAAAAATCTCGAGATGACCGTTATGAGCCCTAAAACAACTGAATGTAGTTGCTACTCTTCCTACTTCTATTTTCTAATAACGATTACACGGCTACCTACTTATTTCAAACCAACGCAGATGTTCATCGTTCCCCTTTCGGATTGCGTAATTTTCTAGCACTTTTAAAATTAATACTTTCTACCACAATTTTTGTATACTTTCCCATTCCCAATAAAGAATTTACTCCCTCATGTGTTATAATGAAAGATCTGCCGATTTAAAAATGTCCAAATTTAAACGAAAGACCTCATTAGACTCATCACTCCGTTATAAATAAAAAACAATAACACTCCGGGGCCTGATACGTTCCAATAAGTACATCAAACATCAAAGGTTAAACTAAGAAGATTGGACCTCTTGAAAACTACTTTCTAATTTCCGGATGAGCGCGACGGGTAAAATTAATAATCATTTACACACAGCATGGAAGAAAAGTGTTTACATATTGCAGCTTTCTCCATTCTATTCTGATTATGTACAACAAAAATAAGCAAAATCATGTACTTTTCAGCGTATGCAAATCAATGTACCAGCCATTATTTTTAATTGTAAATTAGCTGCGTCTCTCTCTGTAAGATATTTAGGTATTAAATCTGTTGTTTATGATCATTGAAATCCATTTTTCAAAATGAAATCATGCACAAAAACCATTTTACACCAAGGGCTTTCTTTCAGATGTGCTCGTGGGTACAGGATGGATCCGGTTTTAATAATGTGAAAGAGTCAGTTGATCCGGAGATTCAGATTTGTAGTAGCTTTAGGCTGTTGTTTGTTGCAAGCAAATGAAAGTATTGATTAAATATGGACTTAAAAGTAAGTGAAAGTACAGAGGTGAAAATATCGTCATTTTATACTAAAAGAGAAAGTTCATATGCGCCAATTTTTCTTCCATACTGCAGCTAGTCATTTAATGTCTATACTTTTGCTTTCTAAGATGCCTTCAACTTATATAAATAAATTCTTTTTATCCATTCAGAGCTTTTCCCTCCATGCATCATCATTATTTGGTCATTTCCATCATCAATTCATAATACATTATATGTATGTGGTTTACCCCAGATGAACTTACCATTGATTAGCTGAATAGATTAGAATACAAGTATGACTAAATAAATTACTCACTAAACTTCTGCAAACTAAATAGCAAGCTAGGTAGTTACTACTTTTTAATAATTGTAGTTCAATGTCAACTTTCCCTCAATTCATAATAAGAAAAACTACCTACTGTATTCACATAGATGCATAAATAAGTTCATAAAACCGCAACAGAAAACAAAAATAACAATGGAACAAAAAACTGCGATATAAGTTCTGTCTGACTGTGTTCTGGCTGCGTTTCACAACAATTATTTAATTTTTATTACAACAATGTAAGTCCAAACAGTTAATACACATTGGACCACGCCCAATGCCCAATCTGCTTCACAGCAAGTGGAATTACAGAAGTTGGACTACCTATCTATATGTGTAACGTTTATTGAAACATTTACCCTATCGGACATCGGACAGCGTGACTTTAATTTCATGTTTCATAAAATAAGTGCAGTAGGATTTAATTTCCCTTTGTCCCAACAATAATCTTCCTAACCTTTAAGGTAAAAGTGTAGGTATCTTAATAAATTGAAAACTAAATAAATAGGAAAATACTTTCAATGAGTTAGATATTGAAATTCGTAAGGGTGAAAATAATTAAACGTTTACTAAAACAACCTCATGAACAACTAATAAAAACTGCATTGATTATTATTATAAAAAAGCAATAATATTATTATCTTATTCAAAGGTATTTATCCCTGAAATACTATAATGCTAAAAAAGAGAACCTGCGGATGGTTTATTCACTTCATTCCATAGATAATTCCTTTTATGAATCACGCTATCTATCTATAAATTTTATGATTGAAATGAAATGATTTTTTGTATGTATGAGCATTGTATGATATTGGTTTCACGATGCAATGCAATTTGAAGTACCTAGCCTCCAAATCCAAATTCCCTAGATAGGTATACCTACATGTATGAAAAACACCTAAAGTAAAAATTAAAAACGTTTATCTTACCTTGGATTTCCCCTTAAAGCTGCAAAATGGAGACAATTGAAGCCGTTATTATTCGTCAATGTCACATCAGCGTGATGGTCCAAAAGAAGAGACAGCATGTCATCCCGTTTCTTGCTTATCTGAACATTTAAATATATATTTGGAAGCTCAAAGGTTGTACCTTTCTAGATTTTTATTTATGAATTATCCTATAGTGGTATAGTAGAGAAATGGGCTCACCGTATCATGGCTATAGCATAAGAAGAATGGTTAGTATTAGTAGTTGATCCACTACGAAATATTTAGGCCTTTTATATAAAACTTTTAGTATAGGTAACGATTTTGTTGATGACAATTGCACAATTCGTAAGTACTAGTTTCATTTAAAACGATTTGATGTACTTGCTAAAATGGCTGAACATAAAATTGTCATAAACAGGATTTGTTCCAGATTTAAAACCAGCAAAAAGAGCAATGAGCTCATAGTTACAATATGATTATTACAACCATTTCATTGTTGTTTAAATACGTTATATTTAATATTTGGTGTAATTGTCACAGGATTTTTCTTTGTCCTTGGAGCAAAACAAATCGAAAGCAATAATCATTCGAAAGATGCAAAAAGGTTTTATACAAGGCATATTTTGCAGAGGATCAATAACTAATAACAACCTTGGTGTGTCTCCTTCAGCGTCCTTTTAGATTACGGCATCATAAAATAAAATGAAAAAAATATTAGTAAAATAAGATAATAAGTTATTATTAGTATTACACAGATATTATATGTACTCCTATAATGGTAAGCTGAGCAGCTGAGGTCCGAGTTAGAAACTTACTTGAAGTGATGGGTGACATCCAAGGCGGAGTAAGGTTCTGACAACTCCTAGATGACCTTTATTTACACCAATGTGAAGAGCGGTCTGTCTCCTCTTATTCCTCACATTTAGGTCAGCTCCTGCCTGAGCAAGCATTTCAATAACGGTAGGCTCATCTCCAAAAGACGCATGATGTATAGCCCTAAGATCCATTTGTACACAAAAGGCTTGTTTATGACACATGGAGATACATTATCGGTTTTATTGTCTTCGTTGGTAAATACTCAGGGAAAATAATGTCTACTATTTTAAACCATTCAGCATTTATCACATGTATTGATTGCATTTATGACTTAATGAATTACCTGTCACCGTCTTTGTCTTCAATTTCTGGATCTGCTCCCTGGCTTAAAAGTATTCTAATTACTTCTAAATGTCCATTTTGACCTGAAATAAGTAAAATTAATTTATACATGACAGGAATGCAATAAAACCAACATAATACCAATTAAACTTCTAATTGTCTTCTTACTTGCTGCTTGGAGGGCCGTGTGCCCAGAGAAAACTCCATTTACGTCACATTCTCCCCTTTTCAGTAGCTGGAAATCAAAATTAATGAAAATTCTTTAACCGGCTTATTAAGTAAATAATATAAGCGAACAATTATTTTTAAAACACCTACTTACTCATTAACAGTTAGTTATTCCTCCCAGTAAGATACATCTAATGCATTATATTTTATAGTTTTTTAAGTTATAGTTGTTATTATACTTTACAGGCAAGGTTTTCTCTTTGCATGCCAGAATATCTTGTGATGTTTGTATGCTTCCTGACATCGTTTTCACCATACATATACTATAAAGCTTTTACTTTCACCTGACTTTTCCAAAGAGAAAGTGAATATGTGGGTTTAATTTTAAAGCTATATCATTTAAAGAAATATTTTATTATAATATTGTTTCAAAGACATAGCTGAACCAGTGTGCTGTGGCATTAATATTATATGAATTTATAAATAAACAAAAATCAAGTACTTTGTGCTTAATATATTTAACAGCACGAATATAAACAATGTCCTATTCAGGGACATATTTTTGGGCTACACTACAGCTAGTTTACCAAGTTTTGTGCCATTTTTCAAGCCCTACAGAATGTTTCCAAAAACAAAAAAGCTTCATTTCATTCTTAATCCTGTTATAACGTTGATATTTGAAGTCTGCCTAACTAGGTAAAGTACATTATTGATGTGCCATGGGCCATGAGGTATATGCGTAGGAGTTTTTAGTTACACTAGGGAACTAGAGACCATGCTACACCTATGCATGGTATGTACTAGACGAAAGAGTATGTATCTCTATGTACGTGCTACGTACTCAAAAAGTATGCTGCACGTATTTATCCTTTTCCTTCCACAGGAAATAAAATGATCTAAGTTCTAAGTCTAATATAAATGTGACAATATTTTTTATAGAAGCGTATCCGCGCGTTATATATAATATTAGGGGTTGACTGTTGTCAATCTCGCTGTTCTTATTTAGTGATCAAGCCATAGTACTTTACTTACCTCTTCACATTTTTGGAAGTCCCCATTGGCTGCAGCTTTCACTAACTCTTCATTTACGTCTCCAGTTACATGGTTTTCAAATAGTTTTTTAAGTAGAGCACTGAGTCGTTCTGAAACATGATAAAGACTCTTTAGATTCACAGCTCATTCTTTCTGATGAATAAAACATCACTATTGCCGTATTTTCCGAATTAGGTCACCCCTCCACGGGTGAACTATCTTTTTGGAGGAAAAGGAGATTATCTGATAAGACAGGGAGTTTGTGCTAATAGCAACTAAATTCTGCAGAAATTGTCTGGGCTGTACATTTTCCCAAAAATTGGGAATTGCGATACCTTAGTTACATCCA
>JABASI010000878.1:0-30882 GCA_019776505.1 Tomocerus nigrus
AACGATCGTATATGGTAATGGAATTTTCATATCTGGGTTTTAAACTGAAATATCGTGAACCTAACCTAACCTAACCTAACCTAACCTAATATCATGCACTATAACTTTAAATATACAGGTCCAATAAAATACATGATCTGTTAGTGCATATTACTCAGATACGATAATTCCATGACCATATACGATCGTTCCACACCCATATACGGAAATTCCAACCCCCCATAAACGAAATTGTCTATACGAAAATTCCGGATACCGTGCAAAGCCATGGTAAATGGACGATTCCGAGATAAGGCTTTGAATTCAATCTTATATAAGTGGATTACACAGAATATGCCCAAATGACTGAGTGACTGACCCGTATAAATCCAGTCTTCTGGAAAGTGGAATCTGGGCAAAGAATTTTTCATAACAATACTTCCTCGTTGCAGAAAGAGACGCATTAGGCCTTTCAGAAATCTGTCCCATTTCTTTCTCCATCACCAAAATGGTGATAATAATGGCATGATAGGCGTAGAGTCCTTTTGAAATTCCAAGTAACAGATGCTGAGATACAACATGCCGTTCTCTGTTGTAAAATGAAGTTAAGTGCGCAAATGTATCCTACATGCAATATTATTTGTAGTTGCAGTCTCGCTAAAATAATAAGAAAACTCGTTGTTCGCTTTGCTATTTTTTATTAAACGTTCATCGCTCATTTGAAACCCTTTTTATAGCCTACTTTCTTCTCCGGCAAAGAAGACCGTCTTTTTTCTCTGAGATTCTATCGCGTGTTATAAATATAACCAAAATCCTCATGTATCATTATTTCATCATTAGCTAAACATTTTAAGACCCTAACATGTCTGTTAGCGATTTGCATAGAATACTTAAGCACAACTGTACTTTATAGCTACACCACGGTACCATTAATCTTTTATTTGTCAATTTATCAATTGCTGTTTATGGAACTTCAGAATTTAACTTTAATATCGCATAACCGAGCTGCACATAAAATTAATGTCTCCATTTATATGAACCGTAAAAGTGTCAGTTAATTCAGAATTTCCATCCAACTTATTTAAGACAAATAAAGGTCGGTTCGCAGGCAGTTGTACAAATACAGATATGAAAAAATACAAGAAAGAAAATCACATTACCTCCGTTAAATCTCGACTGACAAATAGAAAAGAAAGTCAGCTTGGTATTATGTTTTTGAAGTACGCTATGGGCAATTTTCTCAACTTTCCTCCGAGTCTAACTGCCACCGGCTGCAATAGTCATAAATATTTTAATAATCCTTTTAGTGGAGACTGCATTTCTTTCCTGGTGCCTCCTACGACACACCAAGTTCTTAGCTATACTGAGTAGATATAAAAATAGTTACTTCCAAGCCTCGTACGTATGTAACTGGTTTAGCTATTTATTTATATGCCATGAATTGACGTGAATTATTTAATCAAATACTAGCAAGCACAATGGATAACAAACAACAGATTTTTATTCACTCATATTTTCCTTATACAGTAACATAACTTGAATCAATTGTATTGTACACATACTAACAGTAAACTGGGATCTAAAAGACTTTTATTTGTACTAAGAGAATATTATATGTGAAACATTGTACCATATTTACACACTTGTAGGTAACATAACAGCAGCTTATCCGTAGTGATTTGATTTTATTTAGTGCCAATCCCCATTCTCTCGTTTTAGCCACTGAATTTAATTCAGTAATAATGGTAAACCATCTCAAATGTGTACTCATGGTAAATATTTATAATATTTGTGTCACAAAGGGATTGATTCTTCTGACTAGAAAAATACAGAGCTGCATTACGCAATCAATAGTATAGGACCAGGGCAATATTTACTTTAACTAACCGCTACACTCGTTTTGAGCTACAACTTTTTTGATATTTAAATTTTATAAACTTACACTTACAATTAGTGTAAGAATATGTATACTTATTTTGCTAGGTATTATTATAATATTTGGAGCACAATGAATGAACTCAACACAAAGTGGAACTGCAAACTTTCACTCATCTCACCTTTCCCCGTACAAGAGAGAGCAGGGAGAAAGCACATCTTTGGTTTGAACTTAATGTTTTTGCACTGTTGCCCAACATGGAATTGGAATATCTAGTCGTAAAATTACTAAGTATGAAATATCATAATTAGGTTTCAGGTAAATTGCAAAAACTTAAGTCCATCACATTGTGCCTACAAAAAACTTATCTTATGATACTATTTACTGAATTCATTCACAATATGTGAGTACTCTGTTTTGTTGATAATTGCAGTCGAGTTTTAGTGTAATTCTGATTTTACCACATCGGATGCATAATATTGTGCATCTCTACATTTAGATCCACCTTTTAGTATAATTATTAGAGTACCTACATTAGCTGGTAAAACTATTCCTCAGAATCTACAAATCCGTAGCTTTGTGTAAAATATTACGAACCTAATACAGAAAATAAAATGTCAAAAGTTCTCCGGGTAAAATGAGACGACGTACAAAGACTATCCGCTAAAAACGACATTCAGGATAAAATAATTGAATAATATTACATACGGCCCTTACATAATGCTTGACGCGTACTCTAAATTGACTGGAGAGTCATTTTAACGCATATCAGTATCCCATCCGTAGCTTACACAATATTTACAGATCGCTTTCTCTTAGAATGTAATGACAAAATAATGGGATGGAAAAGATTTTTCTTATTCCTGCTTACCTACACCAAGATATATGTAGTATATATACACAAAAATATATCTTACACACAATTACTGTATATAAAAACATTAATCAATAAAATTATTACATAAACGTTGTAACAATGCAAAATAAACAGTCTGTGGATAAAGTTTCTGAGTTTCTATTTCAAGACTCTTACAGAATGTAAATAGTTTTTTTTTCAGAAGGACGAGTATCAGTTCTTCTTAAAATATCATTTTTGTCAATATATCACCAATAGCATTGAGAAGTGTCCACCCGAATCTGTGTACTTCACCGAACTCTCTCTATACTCTCTATATATTCTGATGTTTCTTACTCTATTTAGTTTTAATTTGAGATAATGATTTTAATTTTGGTTACTACAATACAGCACTGCATGCAATATTCCATGAGTTTACTTTCCTCAATTCCGAACATTTAACTAATAATTAAGACTGACAACCCAACTAATTATAATCACTTACATTAATAAAAAGTATATTTATACATTTGGAACTTTGTTCACTTTTCCTGAGATTTAACATATTTCGTTTAAAAGGTAACTGTGCTGTAACTTTGTTGTATATCTACTACTATAATATGTATGTATAAAGTGTGTCAACAATAAAATCAAATTGTTGACTTTCTTCTTTTATTAAATGAACACCTAACACCACAAAATGTTTTCACAGCTTTCACTACCACTAAAATAATGTTTTCTGGTGAAAGTCCTAGGAAAATTTGATGTGGTGTTAGTTGAGAAAATGAGAAAGTTTATTTGTTCGCTTCTAAAACTTGAAATGGAGCAGAGATATAAAATTATAACATTGATTGGGTACAATTTGTATACATCGTATAGTATAAGCATTATTAGAATTAGGTGATTTATTATATTTTACGCTATTATATAACAGTCTGTCCCTCACGTTCTGAAATGGGAACGCTTCCATTGTTCCATTGGTGATTGTTAATGTTGCTGTGGCCATTTTCATTGTCATTATGGTTAACGTTTTGGTTGTGATTATGTTTTAATGAAGATGGTCTGGAGTTACCATTTTCACCAGTAGCTTTACCATTACCAATTGACACTTCTCCGTTTCCATTTTTCTTGTTTATAGAATTCCCGTTGACACTCATCATCCCTGTTGAGCGCTGACGTTGAAAACTTAGATTGGTCAAAAACGTTTTGCGGCTGGAATGTCCTCTGTGATACAAAAAACACAAAAATGTCAAAGAGATGGATACAATTCCTAATATTATAATGCCGCAGCTCATAGCGAATCTAATATTTGGTTAATGCTACAAGGAACCACATGCTATGCAATAATACTAGTACCTACTAAAATTTGTACTAACACTACTAAAATAATAGAGCTTCCAGGTTTTGCTAATAGCCAAATAGTTTCCTAATTAATTTAGGCTCATACATATTGCATTATCTTCAAATAGTGATTAAATATGTGTACCTTGAATACCTTGTTAAAGGGCTGCGTTGATTTTCAAAAACAGCAGCAAAATAATCCAAACATTTAAACACTTTAATAAACGAGCACTTCAACATCATAGAACCCCGATAAAAATATTACCAAGTAGCTTTTCTAAATGGTTACATAAGTTTGTAATGGCTTTGGTTGTACACGAAGAGAACTTAATTATTTTCGGTTTGTTACTTAGAATTGTGTTAGGATATTATAATGAAAAAAGAAATTAAGGAACTGCATGTTATCAAAATTGTTGGAAGTTGTAATACCTTTGAAGTTCTTTCCGTCTTGGTTTCCACAAATGGAACACTCCATAGATTACAGGATTAAATAAGCTATTAGACATCCCAAAGAAAAATATTCCTGACTGAAGATCCTCGCTGGCTTGCTGTAAGTCAAAGAAAACATTAACATTATGTAGTGTAGTGAAATGCATTTGAGATATAAACATTGTGACGTTTGACGTAGACAAATTTCTTTTATTACTAAGTAAATCACTTCTCAGGCTCGCAAATACAATCTTTTCATCAAATGCGTCTCCAGTAATTTAAAAGTCACTTTTTCAACTGTCTACGGCAGAATCTAATCGTACGTAGGTATAACAAGGTATCCCATTATAAAATCATCAAAAGATTTTACGCTTCTACCTTTCCTTACCACAAATACTTCTTACTTCTTTTAATACCGGTAAAACTTGGCCCATAAAAGCAGTAGCATTTAGTTAAATAGAATGGAAATGAAAAAAGTACGCATATGTATAAAGCATTATTTATTTGGCCAAATAAACTACACTTCTTTCTAAAACCTGTATAAAAGCATTACTGTTACTCAACTGACACGGGAACATTATTACATTTCATCGAATGATGCGACGAATACCTACATCGGCTACATCTCAGAAAATTCCGAATTATTAAAAAATTTGATATCTAGCCTTTTAGCTTTTGTTGTCGACTCGAGTTCTGAAGTTATTGAAGTTAAAAGACTACTACTCATATTAGATTTCTGGTTTATAAATATCACTTACACGGGGATATGAAATATTCATGACACCATTTCAACAACTCCAAAAAGGAATCAAGAAACAAAAAGAAATACAGCACAACAGAATACTATATCTCTACGATCTCTTACAAACGTTACACATACTTAGGTACCCCTGTTATATCCGCCTTTCGTCGATATAGATTCCACCATTAAGTAATAGATACTATATTATTATAGCAATGCAATAAATGTATTTGTACATTTATTTTGCTTAGGTATGTTGTTTTCGTAAACACAATTTATTTCCACTTACAAATAATGAACAGTTTTCGTTTATTATTTATTTATAGGGGTTAGAGGCGGTTGGCATTTCCTATATTTATGTCACGCAGTCACCCACAAAGAAGCTTTCACTGTTGCATGTAGTATGTGTAAGGAAGCGTCAAGCGACGACAATCTGTGGTAGTGGTGAATTTCAAAGGTTGACAACACCGAGTCAGTCATGGCACAAATAATGTACAAACATTATTCGCATCCTTGTTTGCTTTTCATAGGCCCATGCAAATACTACACCGCATTTCTATTACGTAAGTAGTCAGTATCTGCTACCCAATAAAGCTGGCTTTGTGCGATGTCACACACTTCCTATAAACTATCTTGTTTACACATCAGTAGACTGGCATAACCGAAGCAAATTCTAATCTTGCCACAGTTTAGATTGGAAGACTTGCCTTGAGACTTGAGACTAAAATAAAATAGTTGTCCCAGCTAAAATTGATTTCCAGAGAGGCTTTAGCTTTCACATTTACATCCTTTTACAGTGAAGTGAGGAAGGAAGCCGTATTCGGTAAGACATAAATAACTGAAAATATGAGGAGACTCTGTTGTCTAGTCCTCGTATTATATTCATATTCATACCTACCTGCCTATTGTTATGTACACCTAACCACACTCACTACTGTCACGACTCCTTCCGCTGCAAAATACGATCAAAGCCCATAGAAATATTATATTATTTTCTCCGAAAAGCAGCAGCAGTGAGTAGAGTAAAAGTGTAAGGAAGCGTGTTAGAATTCTCAAAATTCTCCCTTGGTATTTATGATTAAAGACATGTCAATTTGGTGCGGTATTGATGTAGATCATGAATGTCCTAGGTCGTTTCTCTGACACCTAAAGCTTACGACAACTGCAGCCTTTCATTACACCATTTGTCTAAGTCACTTCCTGGAGGCTATGCCCAAAATGTAAAAAATGGCATATCATTTCTCAGTTTTCGTAATTACGGTTATGTATTGTTTCTCAAGCACAACAAACATTTTATGGTGCTTCCCAACCTCCTGCATCAGTGAGATAACCCTGAACCTACATAACGAAAACAGTAGTGCGTCATCACCATTCTCTTATAAATGACACTAATGAATTACTTTTCAATTTTAATTGTCAAACTTTGTTTTGACAAAGGATCTCAAAAAACACGCCTGCCAATATTTTACAGTGCCTATGTGGTAGGTACTCACTTTTACTACGAATTATACTACGCAAAACTTTTAAACTTTCACTTTCCCAAAATTACTTTCATCAAAAAAATAACAAATACGCAGGTAACTTTGGTGTAAGTTTCATAATAAGAATAATAACACAATGTAAGAAAGTTGTTGTTGTTAGGATATAGGGCATACTGTAGTATACAAATGTTGAGAAATGTCTGAAAAAGATATTTTGGTATTTGGGAAAGGAAAATTTATATGTAGACGGTTTAAAGACTCCAAATTACCGAAGAGCCTTGTTTTACTATGGCAAGTGCTATGTAGTATGCAGAACGCTATCAATAACGTTTTGTCTTTTAGTATTTGCACGCATTCCTTCTTGTCACATTATTATTTGTCTCGGGTAAATATGGCAATAGCTGTCATTGTCACCTTTCCTCCGACATGTAAAATTCATATCCAGCAGCAGAGAAGTGACAAAATAAAATGGACACGTGCATCAAAAGTAAAGTTAACTTAAGTATGCATGCTCGATTCCTACATGCTTTTTCAATGTGACAAGTACACATGCACTATGTAAATATATCTAATGCTGTTAGCGTGAAGATGTGCGCACTTGGTCTCGATCACATATGAGAATAATGGAATAGTTGTAGTAGTAGTTGTAACTATTTAGGTATTAACTACATACAGACGGAAACGTTACTTTAAGTGTCTAGGTATGAGAATCACCTCTAGATCAAAAGGTAAATATCAAGAAATAGGTTTTTCGAATTTCACAAATACTTGGAGCATAGTAAATAAGTATGTTAGCAACGCAGATAAAGTAAGGGTCGTTTTTTTACAACTCAGAAGCAGAAGATTTGGTGAAGGAACTATGTAGAGTAAGTACAGTGCAACTGTAAGTACAATGGATTCTAGTATATACGAAGAGAACCTTTCCTTAAAGTGTTCCATCCTGTCTATCAGCAAGAAATGAAAAAAGTTAGAACATTCCATTCCTTGCTTTCTGTTTTGTCGTTCGTAGGATACAAATTGGAAAAGAAAGTTGAAGAAAGCTCTTTCACATGGCGCTTCTTACTTTGGAATGCAGAGGAAAAGTCAAGAGAGCGGCATTGAGAGTTTTAACATGTCTATGACACATTGACATATGCCATGCATTTTGTTACCTTCACATTCACTGTTGAACATAAGTATTCAGTGGAGTGGACTGTAAATAGCGGAGCCAGTAGTGAATAGTTCAAAATAGAATAAAATAACTCAGCACGTAAATATAAAATGCCACTCTGACTCATTTCAAAGAAATCAAGAAGGAAAAGAGAAAATGGGCAACTGCGTGGCTTCTTCCTCCCTCTCTATATAATTATTTCATCAATGATAGCAACTCTATGGCCTTCTCTAGTCGTTTCAAGGAAAACTTAATCAAAAACTTCAGGACACTAATATTAAATTCTATTGTGAATTTCTTTCAAGAATTACAAAAACTGCACTTAGGTAGGTACTTACACAATAAGAGTCACTGACATCAAAATGCCATAATTCATAAATTCTCAGCTATTGTCCAAAGATTGGAAGGGATCATATTTTCTGATGGTGTGCTGTATGAGATACAAAATGGGTACCTAACTGTTGACTCCATTTATTTCTATATTCTACGTCGTTACGACCAATATATCTCTCTTGACACTCATATTTTTCTAAGTAGAGCATGTTTCGGATGCTGAGTATGGGGAATCATGCTAAGTGATGCGGCACAATAACAATGTTATTAGTAGTGCTCTGGGTCAGTACTGCCTTTGTCATTTTTTATTGGGTAGGATCACACCCACACACAGAAACTCTAATATTTATTGTGATTGAACAGAGACGACGCAAATTGAATAATAATGAAAACAGTTGGTCCTGAGTTGAATGTTCTAAGTGCTTTTCACAAGGGTGTTGCATTCATAAAATTTTATTATATTGACGACATCACATGAAAGACTTACGTTTTTGTCCGGCTCGATGAAAATAAGAATGATCATCATGACGTAGTACGGTGTCCAACAAATGAGAAATGTTGCCACGATAGCTACAGATATACGGAGACTCTTCATTTTCGCTCGTCGTATGAGTTTCCTCCGATTCGGATCGATGAGCGTACGGAATGAACCGGAATGGTCCAAGATCTCCTCGTTCCCTACAAACCACAACAATGCACAAGGAATTATATAAAATCAAGAGCAACAAAACCTTGCCGTATGCTACGCTGGTGTTAAGCCTTTAATCCTTGCTTCACTGAGATTACAGAACGGAGTGAGGGAGTAAACAAGAATCTATTGAGCATAGTAAAAGTAAAGGATCCTTTTGGTCTTGAACAACAGTGTCCTGCCTGGATTTAAAGTGTAAAGACACCGGGAATTAGAATTACTTATCTTATCACTCACTACATGAGCCATAAAGAGTGCGATTTTGACGCGCATTGCCTCTTCGGCCACATGTGTCCAATTCTAAACAGGGCCGTTAGTGTCATCGTAAACTATACTGCGGCTATTCAATCGTCGACACGGTTCGTTTACAATTCCAGCAGCAATTGGATTACCACAAACTCATGCATCTCCACTCATTCTCCACTTCAGTGTCCATTAGCTTCACCAACTTTAAATTCTGTTTGACCCACGGCCACGTCTACTGTGCACACAAGACAGTGTACAATCACAAGACATTCTCCTGCTACCCAACACATGCAAGATGCATCTTAGTCGTTTGGGAATTCCACTTTAACTAACTACCAAATAAAACACTACTACGTAGTAATAGATTACAGCAATCTTGGGTTGTTTGCCCCTTTAAATTTAAATTACATCCCATCATAGCATACCATGCATTTATACGGTACGTAATAACATAAAGGATTTCAGTTCATAGACTTTTAAAGTGCAACACGACAGAATGCATAGTCATTTTGGCACTCCACTTGGGGCGTAATGTGACATTATGCCTAACCTAACCTACTGTAAGACTTTTTATGTTAAGCATTTCCCCTAAATGAACTAGAATTTAAATCAACTTTCATTAATGCCTTCTATTCTTTATTTACACAATGTAGTTTCTTTTCAAAGTACACTAAC
Organism: Tomocerus nigrus; assembly: GCA_019776505.1. Classification (NCBI taxonomy): domain Eukaryota; kingdom Metazoa; phylum Arthropoda; class Collembola; order Entomobryomorpha; family Tomoceridae; genus Tomocerus; species Tomocerus nigrus. Next base: position 9,776 of record JABASI010000878.1, read on the forward strand.
CTGGTATCATGGTGGTATACCTACGTAGAGTCTAAGTCTGATTTAATTACAAGCTCGTTTGAGATGGAAATAATCCTCCAACTCCCATAATATGTTTAATCATTTTACTAATCCTCGCTTTCTAAGCCGTAATTACTGTTTGCACTAGAACATCACATACTTAGCTAGTACGAATGTGTGCACTAATTAAAATAAATTTTCTGTGATGTATAATACGTAATCTCATTCTACCCATACATTGGTCTATACATGAACGTATTACATACATGCGTCTACAGGGTATTTAAGTTATTAAACTTCCGTACTTACTGACGCTTCCCCAAAACATAATAGATATTTATTATCGTTATCTATCACTAATAGTAATCCCTCATGCTATTACATCTAATCTGTTTACATTCCTGGATGCAGTACATTCCAACATAGAGGAACTAAATAAGTAGGTAGGTAAATAAAGATCTTTTGATGTTATAAATGTGGTATAGGTAGTTGCATTATTGTGTCCATACTACCACATAAAATTAATCAAATGCTGCAGATACCTACTAATGCATAATGCTTTAATATTTCATTGCCTGCCAATGCCAAAATAAGTAGTAGCGTAACAGCAAGTAATCAAGAGAATCAAAAGAAAATTCTTGATGATGTAGCATGTAGCTGTACAAATAAATTACAGGAGCACAGGAGTTCACAAAATCCCTATGTCCATATCAAAGAATATCAATAGGGGCTATTGAGCTACTGCATCAAAACTTTGTGTCAGTCTGTCTGCATGTCTGTATGTCCATGTCCGTTCATTTGCACGATAGTCGATAACGCATTCTGAGCGGACTGAGATGATGCAATTCATTTAAACCTGGTATACGTGTTCTAGTTGTCAAGCGTTGGTTCAACGCTTCAAGTTCGAAAGGAGGGTCAATTGGGTCACGGGGTCAAAAGGTTATGCACGTATGGAGATATTTTGTTCAGATTTGCACGTGTTTTTGGGGTAAACAGAAGCTTAATTTTAGAAAACGGTGACACGCATGTTGCGCTCCTGCTACTGTGTTATATCTGTTGGAATAGTTTATTTATAGATGATGGTTATTAAAAATTGATACTGTGTAAAGTGCATATTATTAAAATTTGAGCGACTACTTAGGTTTGTAAAGAGTCAGTCATAAGCAAATACATTTTTATCACAAAGACCTAGGCAGGGTTCTTTGATATTTGAGAGGCCTTCGGCCTTTGATTACGGAAGTGAACCTCTTGGTACCGCTATTTATTCATAATGCAGTGGAGGGACAAGATTTGTCGTAACTAAAATCGACCCAATATTTTGTGTAAAACTTTTAGAAGCGAGGGCGCAGCGTCAAAAAAAAAATTCTTACTGCAGCAGAGGATGCAACAAAATGTTTTTTCACGTAATGATTACATAGACAATTTATTTGCAAGCAACGCGTCAAAAACGTTATTGATTCAAGTGTAAGAAAGCTGCCACAGTTAGTTAGTTTCCGTTGTCACAGAAAGTCCTTTCTTTGCCTCTTGGGAGTAACCTTAAATTCTTTCCTAACCATGGACTCTTTGTAAGACAAAAAGATATCAACAACAGTCGAGGTCGGGGTGAAATTAGAAACGATTCAATTATTTTTGCATTAAAAGGCATTATTACTGGAAATTTTATCCTTCACGTTCAAACCCTTGCTCTACGACTTGCAATGGACTCCTTACTCCTTTCTGGTTAAAATTTCAATAAGAGACGTAGTAAGTATAAAGAAAGTAATTTCAGCATTCAGCGCTCTCCTAATGAAACTTTCTCTCCAGTTCCTCTCTAAGCTTTCTCCACTAATTGGATATCGTTTTAAGTTGAATTTTTCAATTTCTTTGTCCCTTTCCAGAAAAAGCTTCATGCTTCCATTGTAGCAACTGTCTTAGCTTCTCCGAACTAGTTCCACTACTTTCTCATCAAAGAATTTTTTATGAAAACATATTCCCGTTCCACATATGTACTTATTATAAGAATAGAAATGGAAACCATATAGCACCCAACAGTAAACCCTGTAATGTAACTCAATATAATATAATAAATAAAATGCAGTCTTATGCGATATTTTATACTAGGTATAACTACGAGAATAATATATCTGCAGCCAATGAAAAAAGCTGTAGCAATTTTAAATACGTAACGTGTGGGTAGTGGGTATTTGTCTACTAATCATTATAAATATTATAATGATAAGAACTTATGAATAATGTGAAAAGAACAATCATTCTATTCCAACCTAATAATACATCAAAGATGTAGAATACTTAAACCTATGATCAAGTATTACTGTTAATTCTCTATAGAGAAAAGAAAAGGCTTTTGAATTTGATATTAAAATAGGATTAGAGCAAGATTACCAAGATTTGTTGTGACTACACATTGGTAATAATAATAGCTCCGATTAGATTTGGATTGTTGTCCTTTAGTTGCTGACGCAGTCAGTCAATGACGCAAGCGAACTTTAGGCCAAAATGGTCCATAATTTTGATATTTATCGGAGCGTTTATGATTTAGTCAAAACTATCTTGCGTGAAGTTTATTCATCTAAGTTTAAGCTGCGTTGAACAAATTGCATTAAATATTGAGCCCAAATTGGACTAGGCATACACCATTACCATTCCCAACAAATATTATTCAACTCTGCTTATATTCTATTTTCGTAGCAACATTTTAATTAGTCGCAACTCGTTACCCCACATAAAGGTATTGTGCTATTTGACAGCTGACAAGCAACTTGGAAGAAAATCTAAAGTTGGATGTGTCTAAATATTATTAGAAAGTCTCTCTCTATATTATGTAAACAACTTTTGTACCTACTGCAAAATATTACTGAAGCATAAGTTTAGTTTAGTCCACTTGGGTCGTAGTCATTTTACTAATAAAGCGAAGTTGCATTGATTTGAGAAGGAAACTGTAAATAATGAAACAGAAGCTCCATTTCAGATTATAATTCCTTCAGATGGATAAACTATTTTCCAGATTACAGTATAATTCGAAAATGTTCCTCCCTCGATTTAATTTAGTCAACCAGTAATAATTAATTCTTATCTAATCTAGATTTCCTAGAAAATGCAGCTCCGAAATCATATTTGTGCAAAATGGGCATGAAACCCAATAATCCACTAATCCAGGATGAAATATTATATTTTCGGTTACCTAATGTATAAGATTACTGTAGCTAAAAATAGAGTCCACTCTGGTCAACTAATAAAATGTTCCTACCCTCGATTTAATTTAGTCAACAGTAATAATTATTCTCTAGATTTCCTAGAAAATGCAGCTCCGAAAACATATTTGCGCAAATGGGTATGAAAACACAATAATTCACTAATCCAGGATGAAATATTATATTTTCGGTTACCTATAAGTTTACTGTAGCTAAAAATAGAGTCCACTCTGGTCAACTAATAGGAAATATACGGTATAATATAAGTACCATATACCTGCGGTCGCAGAAAATGAAAAGATGTATTTCTTTACATAGCCATAGATTTAGACTAGACTTCTTCAGTGTTCGTGGTGAATACGAAAATACCTATTCATCGTTGGACAGCTATTATGCTAGTGACTACGATGTTGCAACTGAAAATACAATGATGCTATTATAGCCCGGAGGTCCGTTGTTACTTCTTGTGCTGCCATGAAAGTAAAACAAGCCATTATGTACCTATATAGCAATCTGAATCGCATTTTCTCACATTTGTTAGGTATTAAACATAATTAACGAACCAAGACCCCTATTATAGTATTGTTATTTATTAATGTTCGTTGTCATATCCTAATTACAGAATAAGTAAAAGTTGCAAAAATAACTGCTGCGCATTTCCCCCTTTCATATCAGATCCAAAAACTAAACTGTCAAAACGGCCATACAAAACTTGTTTACCGATAGACCATTATTTTGTGATCATCAACGGTACGATGTAGCGGCATACACTGCCTATAACTGACCAAGAACTCTTCAAAAACAATTATTTTTCTGACACAAATATTTTCACACAATCCCCCTTTCTCGTATTTAGATGGCTATCGCAAAGTAGTGCGACGTATGTAGCTTTTATTAATTGCTTACTTAGATTATATACATAACTCTATGTACATATTATATTTATAGTAATACTCTCTGCACATCCATACCTATACAGACCTATACAGATAATATTATTATATGTATGTCCATGTCAAACAATAATTGGGATCCTTCACTGTTAGCTATAAAGCAAATAATACAAAATAATTTCTATTTTTCCAACTAAATATTTGTTTTTCATTTCGGTCTTCGTGCCTAGGAGTATTATACAGATATCTTCTTTATAGCAACATGCATAAAACTTAATCATTCTGTTCAGTCAGTCACTTCAGATTTGAGAGGGGCATAGAGGGCACAAAATGAAAAAATAAAGTACTTAACCTTCACAAGTACATACTGCGCCATATACTTAACTGACAATAAAATAACAACAATGAATGAGACAACCTAATCAACCCATAAAATCGTCTTAACTTCGTATCGTACCATTGTGTTTCAATCGTCAATCAAAATCAACGAATCAAGGATGTGAAAAATACTTCAAGCACCTTATGCTATACTTATTAATAAGACCATTATTATCTTTAACAGGGACTTAGTGCATCCTAACTATAACGCTGATTGTTAGTAAAATTAACTACACCAGGGGAAAGGTTGAAAACAATGATGAAACAGCAAATTGATTACTTACGATGAAGTGTGCAGACGGTGAGGAGGTATGTACAGACCAATATAAGCAGTGGTAGTACAAACATACAGACAAGGCTAAATGTAGCATAAAGTTGCTCCTGCCATGCTGCCGTATAAAAACCGTGAGTGACACACTGGTAAAATGGTTCCACAAAAGGCCCCTGACCCACATGAAAAACAATCATCTGAAACAAAAAGAAAACAATTTTCATTAGTTTTATTGAACTCACTAAAGCATCTTCCCACCCTGCAAAAACTTTCATGAAGTATTGTGCTATTTATATACCTAAATATTTAGTTGCTTGAGATTTTGAAATGCACTTTTTGCATTAACTGTTGACATATTCTATCAGCCAATTTATTTATTCTAATGTAAATTACCGAGACCAAATTAAATTGTTCTTTAGTGCGCACCCACGCGCCCAACTTCATCATTTGCATATAGATAGCTTTGATATTGTATTTTCATGCATATTCATTCATATCCGGTACAAAGACAAATATCACAAAAATGCCCGTTTTTGCATTACATATTTTATAACTTTGTGTATATAATGTCTAGCCCGTCGAAAGTTTTCGACATCCGACCGACGACTTTTCTCATTATTAAACAGTTTCAATTTTTTCTGTGCAATGGCATATACCGGTAAGGCATATAGTATAGGTACGTTACTGTAATAATTACTCACTACTTCCTAAAAGGATAGTTTGGAATCTAAAACGTTATGAAATTGCTTTGATAAACTTTTCCAGGAAGCCTTTTCAGATTTATTCATTTTTTATTACAAATAATGCCCACACAGCTTCGCACGTAGACGTAGTACATGGAAAACTTTTACTTATACAATTCTGAAGTTGAACTAACGAGAAATCTAAGCGTTGGGAGTATGATAATTAGGGGATAATAATAATAACTAGATATCCACTAGATGTGAGATGACAGGCGGGTATCCGTAGTCTCCCCTTACTACTCTTCTGTCATGTCATGGCGTCTTTTGCGTAATACTAATGCTATGGCGTGGCACATGAAAATGTATAAAAAGTGCGTTAGTTAAGTATCTATTGTAATTAAAAATAATATAATCCTGGGAAACCACTTTGATTCACATTGTGCAATTCAACTTGCAAAAAAGGCTCAATAAGACAAAAGTATTTCCATTTATAACAATTCACTAGTCAGTTGCAGTTTGAAACCCGTGTGTGGCACAGTGGGAACTTTACTTCTAAAATATACATAGAAAAAAAGCAAGGTCATCCATATTCATTCATATTCTCCTTTTAGTACATAGCTTATACAGTGCTTATTATGTATCTATGATCAGGAGAGATGTCCGTTTTACAATCAGTGAATTATATCTTCCAATTTGTTCTGTATTAGTTAGATTAGTTACTCATCTGGCAACTAAATATTATCTTGTCCTGTGGGATTTACCAGGAATTTATGTATGGACACAATTGTTAGAGGAACTTATGAGAAATGTATTCTTTGTGCGATCCTGACTACGAAAACGAACCACAAATCAAAAAGAATAAAACGTGTACATTCAGTCAAAAAAACTTGTCTTTCCACATTATATAAGGCGCATTATGTAATTTGCACATCTTTACGACGCGACGCGAAGGGAACACGGGAGCAGTCACTATTTTTAGCAGAAAGTTGTACACAGGGAAATTGCATAACATTGATAGGACACATCACGTACATTTCCCATTAGGAATACAAGCCATTTTTTGAGACGAAAAAAGTACACTCTCTAAATGCATGACTCGCATGACTGGCACATGCAATTCCATAACGACTTAAACCTAACTGAAGAAATGGCAAAAATATAAAATAACGTATACAATAGGTGCATTCTGCGTTGTGCAACTTTGCAATTTGAAACGGTCATTTTAAATTCCGTCAAGTTCGGCTATCAGAGGGAGACATCAGGGCGCTGTAGTTTCGGTTTAAGTCGAAATAGTTATTTAAAAAACTCTGATAAATAGTTATATATTATAAGCTCGTCAGTTATTCAAATTTTTCGACAAATAAAAACGCGATTTCCATCGGTGAAATCGAAATCCAGAGTAAACAAGTTGCGACATTCAAAAGCACAACCGTTTATACTTTTTTCTCTTTTTGGCTTCCACTATTTATTACACTGTTTCTATTTAGCATCAGTGTTAAAGTTTCAAGGGAAAATCAACACCATTTGGCAGATATCAAAAAATCATGCCGGCATGTATTCGTTTAACAACATTCACACTTTATACCTAGAGCTAGCCAAATCCTCGAGCATCTAAAATAAAGAGATTAGCATGCCTACAAGGTAGCCAAGGTAAGTAGATTTCAGATTATCTTACGACCCGAGTTGATTATTGTCCCAACCTCCAGAAGAATTCAAATCAAACCTCCGGTCGTCAACTCTGTTGCCCCCATACAAAACCCCACCGATGTCCCATACTACGAAACTCTAATATATTTGTGAGCTTCATTGCATTATTCTGCTCACTTAAGACCTAATTATTCTAATGCTCACATGTACATACATCTAAAATTTCGAGAAAATATAGAGGTTGAAAACGACTAAAAATGAACTTGCACGTTTAGAAAAGGTTACTTTAGTTGACATTTCTGGGTTGCTGTACTGGCCAGTCAGTTACTTCTACATATATAATATTTGCATTACTATATATATTATGTAAGTGCATATATACCTATATACATACATACAAATACTATCAAGTATAAGTAGGTATTAGCTTAATACGAGGGCATCCTTTGTATGTACCTGGTTTTATTTGTCATTTGGGGAGATTAATTGACGTGTTCTATATAGTAGTGCCAACAAAACGATGTGACACGTGTATTCCGTGAACAACTTCCGAGTGATACGATAACTTCGTTTACTACGTCTACGTGTCTCTTTCAATGAGAATTGGGAACCGCAGTTTGGCTTTTATGAAAACGCAGATATTTGCCGCTCAGTTACACTCAAGTCGTTTTAAAGAACTTCATCCGTACTTAATAGCATACAATTTGTGTGTGCATAGCTGTATATTTATTTAACTGCTGAGTAGCACGTACCATTTATAGCCATACCACAAAAGATGTACATACTCAAACGTTACAAATTACAAACTAACAAGTCGGTAAGTACACTGTATTTGTAACAAATGTTCTTCTTGCTTCCAATATTCCTAGAGGTCAACGTTCGGATAGCATGTTACATTCGTTTCAATTCTCACCACTTAATGCTAATATTGAAACGTTTGAGAATATTGTACATCTTCGAACTTCAAAAAACTCATAATTTGAGCTTGAATGGCTTTTATGTAAAGTTGACTAAACTTTAGGTCTATTCAACTGTTACTCAGCATACCATGGTGTACAAAAAGCAATCGTTTCCACACGACACTGCAATTTTGTCAAAATTTCAATTTACCGTATATCTTGTATTAGTTCGACCGGGTGAACTATTGTTTCAGAAAATTGTATATTCTACAATTTTCTAATGCTCACCGCATGAATAAAAAAGAAGTAAACTAAGCATACGCCTATTACATAAAAAGCTGTTTCATTGGAGTTGGGAGTTGGGACTTATTCTGGAAGCCTTTTGAATATCCAGCACATTATTGACCAGTCACTAATTAGTCGCATTAACTGCAATCATCAAAAATTAATTAAATATCGCAGCTGTATGCAGGCCATAATCAATAACATTTTACACCAAAGTATGTGCAATCAATTAATCATTTAGTCTGCTACATCACAAAGTTCTTAAATCGTAAATATCATTTGGTGATTGCTTAACAATTCTGGTAAACCGAAGAGAGTACGAAACATGGAACACAATTAATTCAAGATAAATTGCAATATTTGTTTATACATATACTTATCTAGTATATTATAAAACCAAGATGGAATTATCAGAAATCGGTCAAACGTACAGAATTGATTGAAGCTAATCTGGATTGCTATTTAAGCAGTAAAAGAAAATGTAAATAAATGAGTTGAAAGTGAATGAATACAACTAGAGTGAAAACAAATCTCGTAATCTGCATTTTGTATACCTATAGTATATGGTGGTTCCTTTGAGAGAAGTAGTGAATATCACGAAATTTGTCTAATAACTACGCAAATGTACGTGATAACTTTCGAAAATGCAAATAATATTAGTATTCAAATAAGAGAATCCCTGACTTCAGTGAATAATGTTCTAGGCGGAAAATTTTCTTTCTCCTTCTCCATACAATTTATGTAAATTTGCAAAATTCGATTTGGATAACTTAGAACGGGAAATATAGATTCAGTAGTAGAATGCAAGGAATTGCAGAGAAACGACGCTTTAGCTCAATAGAGCGTTTAGGGGATTGGGAACAGGTCCGAGTCCAAGATTAGAAAACTCATCTAAACTCTTGTCTTCATTCTGCTGGATGCTCCATTCCATATAATATGCTTTATTATTACATAGGATCCCGAACAAGAGAAAAATAATGAACTTAAGGGCGTCTATGCAGAATATACATCTAAAAAGAACCCTATTTCCGTTCCCAGCATTTCTTCTATAACATTTTTTTCCGTGAGGTAGAGTAGAACTAAAGATCTGAAGCAATTGCCGAATCGCTATAAACGAAAATCACGTATTAAATGGATAGTAAGTGTGCGCAAAAGTTTCAACTTATACAAAAGCAAATAGAATGGAGGCTCTAGTAGCTCTGGGAAAGTAGATTTCGAATCTGAAAAAAAATAAAAGCATGACGCTACATAAGATGAACGACATTTACTAGGGTAGAGGTATCTCCATTCTCGAGTCGTTTTGCCGGATATTATGAGCAAGGTTGTGCATTCACATTTTGATTATCTTTCAATGGCTAGATGTATACATGCTATACAAAAACCACGTCTTTAGGTTATCCACAGTCATTTAGAAACTAACCGAAAATAAAGGGAATTTTTGCGACAATCCACATCATTTTTGTAAAGCTGCCAAATGTATATTCGGAGAAAATAGTAGTACGTGCATAGATGTAGGTGCTGTGCGAATCCCATTCACGTCTTGCTTTATCCGAAGTCGGAAGTAAAGAAAGTTATTCCGACGTGACGGTCCGACTCTTTTTACGTGTACATTTCTCAAAGAGATTCATTAATGCTAAATCCCTAGCCAGATGGGAATTTCCAAGGTAAGTATGACGGCATTTCTAAAACTACCAAAACTTTATGATTGTAACAGAAATGAAGTGAAATCAAGAATCAGACAGAAGTTAGTTATTGTTTCTACCAAGATGAAGAAAGAGTCAAATAAATGTCACAAGTGTCAGCTTTTAAGCTTTAGACACTTCTAATGTGTTTGCGAAGTAATTAAAGGAAAACTGTTTCGACGATTATTGAAACGACTATGTTCAAAGTTTGAGATGGGATCTGAAATAATGTAAATAAACTCAGTCGACTTTGTGAACTTGACACAGATAACCATTGCTTTGCAAATCAAACGCCATATGTCACACTTCATTTGAAACGAATTAAGTCAATATCTCCATAATTCATTTTGAAAGACTCTTCGGTCCAATTTTATATATGTAATGTATCAATGTAAAGAAATTCTCACTTTCATTGACAACTTTTATTGGTACCCGCCCAAGTCATGCGGTTGTCCAAAAACCAATTTAGTCCATTGGTCAGTCGTAATTTGCGATGAATCTTTTTCTTCTTTACTTACCAATAGTGTGTGTGTACAGTGTGTAGCCATTTTAAATTACTGACATGAACAACATTAGATAAATCAGCTGGATGGAAGCTGCGTCTGCTGCGTAGATTGAATTTCGAGGAAAACAACCAAGATTGATAAGAGAGCAACCTCTTTAATGGGTTCAATTTTCATTTATAGTACTGATATGGACTTTTCTGACTTAGGTCAATAGTCGATACTCATTTCCTAGGACGTCTCTTTACTCTTTTGATAAGTAAGGCGCCTCAAGTCTCAAGTGCCTAAAGAGAAAGCTAAAATAACAAGCTCACTGTAACTGGTGACCCAAACCAACCATACCCTTGTTTCCAGAATTATACAAGTTGATCTATCTTCTATGGTCTTATTTCCAGGGTTTTGAAGCTATATAGAGAGACAGTTCTGGTATAGTAGTCTTCCCTTTTAATCAGTTCCCTTATGAGCCAAATGAAATAATGGAAATCGTTACATCTAATCTCTGGCCATTATCATTACAGCAGAAGATGAAAAGGACTGCGATAGTCTTGAGGTTTATGGGTTGATCTTGAGGTTTATGGGTTGTAGTAAAAAAAAAAGAGCAAACACTTCTCGCAGTTCTGTATATTTTTCAATCAAAAGGTTACATTTTAACATAATGGTCAAAGAAGTTAATCTTGATGGACGATAAAAATTATAATGTGGGTCATGTTGGTCATGTCAAAAATATGTATGTACAAAATGATGTGGACTTTTTACTAATGGAAGTAGTGTAGGCCCTTTGGTCGATTAACTTGACGACTACGACTTGGTAAGTCTCACCCAAAGATCGGCAGGGGTACGATATTCTGGCTTACGATTCTGGATTGCGGTGACAGATAATGACCAGTTAAAATGGGCTCTATGGAATAATGCAATTTATAATTCCAATTTTATAATTTAAAAAAAATAGGGACTTTCTCGTACTTTTGCTATAATTATGCCAAGGAAAGAAGGTTTTAGAAACTAAAAACAATGCATATAATAAGCAGCTACCTACTTACACACAAATCACCTAATAGTGTAGTAATTAAATAATTTTCAATGTGCCAATCTGCCAATTAAATCATTGAAGTATCCAGTCGTCCGTTTTTTTGCGATGGACAGAATGCGACAAAATGCACCATATACATTGAGGATATTAGCAAAGGAAAAAGAGCAGTTTTCCAGATAAATGAAGAGATTTGTGAGTTTATCTAAATTACAAGAGGAATAGAGAACTTTTGTGTTGCACACATAGAGACATCCTGTGTTCTTTGATAGAAAAGTTAGTTTTCGTAGAAGTGTTCCCAAAAGTTTTGCTATCAAGATCTCACAATCTCACTGTCTCCATGAAGTGAGGGATAGCACTAGAACAACTGTATTATCATATTATCTAAGAGTCTCGGAGTACCCAGCTTTCTTCTATAGAGTCCGACTCCCACTAGTCGACTTATACGTAACGAGAGAAAACCCGGTCTCCGTATTACTCGTAACAATACATACATAGAGAGATAAATATAGAGATCTACTATGTGTTCATCCTATTCGAAATAGTCACTCTAGTGATTATTGTGCAATGTGCTGTCTGTCAGGGTTCAGCCGGTCAGAATACAATAAAGAAGAAAGGAGAAAAAAGCTCAAGAGAAAAGCAAACTCTTTGAAAATGAATCACAAGTTTAGAGTTAGCGTAAACATGAAAGACACGCAAGCAATAGTTTTCTATTGCTCACAACTTATAGACTACACATGAAGCTACTTGGAGCGAGCGTCCTGTAATGGAAATAAGTGAGTCGTAGAGATTCTTCCTTGGACAGTTAAATATACGCGCAGATACTCTCTGAGGAAAACAACGAGAATTTTTACTCAGTCTTTGACATCTTACACAGCTGAACAACGTTTCGATTCGCAATGCAATATTTATCGGATGAACAGACTTTTACTTCCCCCACCCTATCGTATCTCATGTAATCTTATACCACTACAGAGATACCCTTATTTCATCATGAGATACTCACTGCGGTTTCCGAATTACATACTTCCCACTCACTTCCTTCACTACAAAAGCAACGCACATAGAGCGTCATTTGAAGCAATAATTGTTTCTTCGAATTTAATGAGCCATCAGACTATCCTTTCAAACTTCAAACTACACTAATTTACATTTAAATTTTATTACATTTAAATTTAACATTAAATTCTAAGACAAGATTCTTTCCCAAATTAAAGAACTGGTGAATGTAGCCTTGAAGTAGGTCAATAGGCATAATTGAGGCATATCTACAGAATATTTATTGATATAATGTTTATGTATAGATAATGACTTTCACTTATTGTTAGGTATACTGCAGTTACTATTACAATCCGATATAGGTAGTCAAAAGTTCTGAGAAAATGTAATAATTGGGTTATAGTAATGATCCGAATTCCTTAGCAGAGCTGTAAATGCTCCAAGGTCTAAGGCAAAAAGTCTAGGCCGCGAAGAATAGGACCTATGCTAACGTTTCTCCCATTGACTTCGGATTTCAATACTGATTGTGTAAACGCAACTTTCTTTTACTTTTATCTACGCTGCTACCACATGCCTGTACAAAAAATCCTTGATTCCTAAAACCCTGCGTCACAAGCCCAAAAGTACGAGAAAATGTAATGTGGATCCTAAGTAAGATTTAATAATAGCAAATTCAATGAATAGATACAAGATAAGAATTTATATGACTCTTTTAGTAACTGAAGACAGGGGCAACTTGAATTACAGCATGTTAGGTTAGTTTCTTTCGCTACGTTTACATCACATCACCGATATAAAAGTAAACTATTCATGTCAGTGCAATAACAATGATCATAAAAATGGAAAAATATTACTGTAATACTAAGCTTATTGTCAGGCATAGGGCTGATAACGATGACAAACGGCAGAAAAGACTTGAAGAAACACGTAGACACGTTTGCAAAATTGGTAGCTGCTTGTGGGAGGATTTTGCTGTATTGAAGTCTTTGCAATAAGTACAGTTAAGATTGTGTCCATGAAAGTGAATTACTGTACATAATAGAATGCATAGCATACAGCAATTTATTTCTGCTATTATGGCATTTCTCGGGAAGGAAAACTCACAGTTGGTTCTGCGAAGATATGAAAGATTGAGAAAATCTACAGTGCAAGCAATTTCAGTGCCATTCCCAATTTATGTACTTAGGGTCACAGCCTCCCTCGGCTCTGGTATATTTTCACCTGATTAAATAGACTTCAGATAGAGCTCAATAAGCTTAATAGCCAAGTATAGAAAAAGATTACAAAATGACTATAGTATTATTACTTCAATAATTATGAAAGATAAACTGTGTACCCCAGTAGGCGCGGAGAAAGGCTAAAAGAACAGATTAATTCTTCTGAAGAGTTCCCAATTTGCGTTTCAGTTGAGTTTTCGCCTGCTTAGACTGTAGTGGTTAGTGGTATAACCTAAATCATCAGCTAGAAAATAAGTAGGTGCCCTAACCTAATACTGATAGACAGAAAATGGGTTTCCTCTAATAGGCACTCGTATAGAGTAGCATGTAAGGGTGCAAAGCTTGAAGAGCATATTGACTTGCTGTATTTGTACAGTATGAGTGTCTGAATCGAAATTGTTCAGAATTCCGATGCAGTTGCCTATATATAAGTACCTATATAACCATGATTCCGTTTTTTCAGTGACATTTTCATTGAAAAAAACAAAGAACGTCGTGTCCCAATGGCATACAAAGCACAAAGGTTTATTATTATAGTTATTAGTTAGTGATGTATGATGTATTATTAGTAGCGACTTCGACAATTCTTTCAGGTTTAATAAAAAGGAAAAAAAGATCAATAAATTGAGGACTACAAGAAGACAATAAGACAAGGCTACATTATTTGCCAAAATAGAAGTGCCTACTATTATTGCATTGTGAATCTATGTAACCTATATTTTATGGGGAAAGTGAAAACAATGGAATGTTCCCTATAAAATGCAGTTTCGGGCCTTTTCAGGGGTGAGACACAATAAAAATACTGTGAAGTGGGAGTTCGTATGAGGAAAACCGAAAATGCATTGGATATGTGCTCTGGGGAGATCTCTGCCATGGAATACAATATGTTTTAGGAATAAAATCTTTAGAATTCCATAGAACCCATTGTTAGGAGATCGTACGACCATACCATAAGTTGCTTCAATAGTTATGTCTTCTTTAGTCATCATTAGTGTTTAGGCTAATACGCACTAATAATACTACATGCTACAAATAGTGCAAAAACCTTAAGTTTAACTACCTTTATATTGTTATTTTCTATCTACTGACAGTAATCTGTTTATAAGAATTTAGTTGTGCCTTTACGCCTTTGTATTCGCCTACCAGCTCCAGTCTCTCTCTCTCTCTCTGACTCTCTACTAGTCTCTCAGTCTCAACTGAACATCTTTACAAAACGTAACGGAAGAACTAACTACGCTCCAAATAACGATGACAAGGCTTTCCCATTTGTTCTCGACGAACATTACTTGAATGAACTATCTTTGAAGAAGCAACTCTCCAGAGATTTCTATATCTTTATATATGTAGTGCCTTTCCATTGAAAATAAATACATTTACTTTTGGTTGTTACAGAAGACAATGCAACTATATATTATTATGATGTTCATCTTTATTAGTATATAGCTAAGTACGTGCTTATAATATATTTCTTTTTGTTAGATAATTTTGCTACCTACTACCTAGGTATGCCCCAGCTGCTCGCATCTACTAGAAAAGGATGATGATGTTCACATCAATGAATCTGTTAAGGAGTGGCATTGGCATTTACTTATTGCAAAGAAAACATAGCTCTAAGCTAAATGCGAAAAACAGTCAAGCAGGCTTAATCTTTTATCTATTAGCAAGATCAGTGCCTTTTTTCTTTTTCATCTCCTTTCATGTAACCTTCGACCCGTTCTTCCTTCCCATCATTATTATTATTATTTCTTCTTTCTTGTATATTTTCAAGTATTTACTCTCCTTATAAGTGATAAGAGGTAAACCACCTTAGATGAACTGAGAATTTAGAGCACGCTTATAATAACATAGTAGATATGATTTGAAGATTACAGGGAATAACAGAAGCAGTTCAATTTCTTAGAGGGCATTGACGATTAAAGGTCTCTGAAGTTTGTTGTTATATATATCTTTAAAATTAGTTCCGTAGGTTCCAGGCTGAATACAAGTACAATTCAGGATAGATATTCCACAGGCTCTACGTGTTTTAAAAATAAGCATAATACCTAAAATCAAATAAGGAAATTCTCAAAATAGATTTCATAATAGACAGACATGTTTCAAAAACTTAAAATTTCCAAGTGTTATATATACCGGAAAGATATGATTAAAGAAAGTTTCAAATTCACTGCTAAATCCCTTCGATCGATCCAGGTAAATGTTTAAATTATAGGACACACTCAAACTAGACTTCTCCTGTAATAATTCTGGATTAAATTTTCGATTTTCATTTGTTAAAATAAAGCAAGATGGTCATTCATACGCACGACAACTTCAAACTTCTGAGCGTTTGAAGAATTTGCTAATTATTTTATGTAATTTGTGCTCGTGATTAGCTAATAAATGTCATGCGAACTCTCAAAATAAGCATGTTATGTAATGTAAAATGTAGCAACATCTATGTCAGCAGTTGTTCGTTCATTTCTCAGAGAGGAATGATAATAAAGAAGAGCTTTCACACAATTAGCAATAAACTAGTAAAGTACTCAAGCGTAAAATAAGCATTATACTCTCTCTAGTGAAAGTCTTCAAGTAATTAAACGTAACGTCTTTGAAAGCCACTTAGGTATTTACAATTCCGTCGTTGACACAATTTAATCCAAATGTCAGATTCTTGGTATTCTGTGTAGAAAGAGGCAGGGCAGGGCTCCCACACCTTCCCATTTTATCTGAGCGACATTTCCCACATGGAATAAACTAACAAGCGAATTGCAGATTCCAGTCTTACGGTTGTTATACAGGTCCATAAATAATTGCACCTAAGACCTAAGTTATAACATTCGAATATACATTTAAATCCGCAATTAATTAAGGTGTTTTCACGGAATCTTACTCCATATTATTTGCTAACTACCTATTTAATTAACGTTTTGTAGAATGCCACTATACAAATTGGAATATCCCAAATTGTATATTGGACGAAAATCAGCCAAGCAGAATAATCTACCTAATACGGAATTATGCGTCATAAATGTTCCAATATTAAATTCTCACACAAATAAATGACGGCATTTTCTTGTCCTTGGGACTAGACGGACGTATGGAATGGAGTGGATTATAGTAGATCGTGGATCATTCTATCATGAATGTTATTAGGTACAGAAGAAAGTCCGCAAATATATCTCAGATATCACTTCAAAGCAAAATAACCCTTGAATTGGAAATACAAGGATATTTCTCCGTACTGGTTTTAGTAAATGCATTATTAATATTATTACTTTTATTGAGATTCACAGACGATCCTGAATCCTGCCTGAGTAACTTTATAGTAGTCCCTAATAGTAGGATGTTAAATAATTTAGTTCTATTCAAAAAATGACGAATGCTAATGTTGTATTTTCTGTTCAATTCCCTACTATCCACTCTATTGCATGGCTGCATCAAATCAATAGGAAATCACAAATAAACTGCCATAAAAGCATTTTTGCTTCTCCGGTTGAGACTTGCATAAACATTTTCTCTCTATTTTATCTCACCACATAATAAACGCTCTTATTTATAATTCATATTGTATGGGACTTACTTTGGTTGGGGGCGTTTGAGTCACAATAATCTACATTTTAGTACATCCACCACCATGCATCAAGCTCCATTTCACAATTATCATCAGTTCGTTTAATCACACAAACGATAAAACAAAATTTACTTGCCTATGCAACATTTTATTACAAGCAAACGATTGAAGTTTTGAAATTTTATAACTCAGTAGACTCAGTACTGTCAGCAGTGCACACATGCTGAAATAAAATGGACCCCCTAAACTTAAATTAAAATGTCACAGGTCAATCTGCCTACATCAAGGATGTACGCGCGGACTTTAGAAGATTCATTTTCTCAGACGGAACGTGAATGGCTAATGATTTCATAGCTTAGAAAATGTTATGTAACTTTTTGCCGTAGTAATTGTAAGTATTCTGGCTGCCTGATGATTCCAGGCTGCATTACTAGGCCAAGAAATATTTATTTTGTCCCATATTTTAGGAAAATATTGCATCCTTAGTACTTTTCCTCCCACCAAGGTCAAGGTCAAAACACTTAGTAAATATTACCCTGTGCATGGGTAAGTAAATTCATTATTTTTCTGCATAGGTTTAAGTATCATACTTAATTTAAACGAAAACCATGAGAGTCAACTAGAAAGCCACCAAAATACCGTTGACATTTAATATGGTCCTTGTCAATCACTAATATAAATTGGTTTTAATATTTCGTGGACCACCATTGGCATTATGGCATATTGTTTGCTCATACTAAACACAAATCATTATCTTTGATTATATTGTAGCAAAAACTAATTGGTTTGCCACATGCATGGAATTTGCTTGCACATTCTACTCTAGATATGATACAGGAGCTTATTATGATATTCCTAATTAAACTCAATGTCTGTGTTTATGAGTCATTGTGATATGCAATTGAATTCGTCCGAATACATTGACAAGTTAGAAGAATGCATAAATCATGGCAGTGTCTGCTTGCCATTGTCACTACGCATACAGTAAGAAATTACACCCATCTCGCAGGATTATTTGTTATGCCTATAGTTACTAATTAGCAGCAAACGATAATTATCCTCAGTAATGAACTGCACTGCGATGTAGGTCACTAATACGCACATTAATTCTAGGTTATGATTTAGATTCGGCATGGTGTCTGTCACGTTCACTTCTATTTCGTAGTGCACAATGTCACAGTTTCCCTATTACTACCTACTGTATTATTTTGGATACCCTATACTTCATCACTTCGCTGTCCCTGGGAAGTGGAAATTAACATGACAAAGTAAATAACATTGTCATATTACAGAAGGATGGAACCGGATCTTTAGGCAAGTTAACTGCGTGTGACTACTTCTCAAACAAACTTCCCAAACGGAAGGATGAATTGTGAATTGACTGCGTAGTAGAAGAGACAGACGCTATAGTTTATCGAATCCATAATCCATGTTCATAAAGAGGGTGTGTGGTGTGTGTAACAAACGCTAGAAGTTCATAGTTCATTCTGTAAATAAAGACAGCCATAAAAATGTTAACATAGGTATACAAATCCGAGTTCGACAAATCCTTCACAATGTAAGCGTGGGTTCATTAGACCCGCTTAATATTCAATTCAAGTTTATTCTGAGAAACAAAATTCTTTCCGATTAGAACAGAAAACGTTTTGTCAAGAAAAGAAGTGCACTGCACTCGACGGAAAAATCTAGACAGTATACCTGGTAAAACTTCTTATTGCGATTTGCTTGAGATTGTGCATAATGCCAAACAAGTCAATCTCTAAATCGAAATTTTACATTGATTTTTTACTTACATGTCAACGCACGTATACGTATGTCACCCACACATTTGACAGAACATAATTTGTTAACAACTACTAAGCGTTTTTGGATTAATGAATGTCAGTCTTAATGCTCCAGAATCCTTTCATTCGTTGAAATGCGTTTTGACTTAATGAAATGTTACAACCACAGAAGATGGACAGCTTTCTAAGCACGCCACTATACTATAAATGCGGCAACCTTGAACAACAATTCCTCTTCAGATATACACAGTTATGAGCTGTGATTTAATTCGCGGAGTAGCAAATATGTTGGTATTTCTCATAAAATGAATTTATGAGGGACACGTGTCTTTGAACATTTACGCACGCATTGCCGATCTTAGAATATTCGGATTGTACCAGATAGAAACTTCTTGACCACCCACGCTCTCAACATTTACTATACATATTTACAAGCGTGAAATGTTGTGTAAACTTAATATGTTACTAGCTGCTGTGATTGAAGCTTTCCAAAAGCAGCAAAGTTATTATAAAGCCTTTTCAAATGCAGATTTTACTGTAATAACATTTGCCAATTTATGTTTACCGAAAATGTAAGGCAGCAAATAAAATAAGAACCACCTACAACTTCTGCATTTCTGTCTATGATGGCAATTGGTTGTAAGTAACATGTCAAATTCAAGTATTTCCCAAAAAAGATTCGATTAGGAAGTAAATATGCATAAAATTTTCCAGGACAGTTGATATCAATAAAAATGCCAGGTGATTTGATATGATTTAGGTTAACATTTTCATAAGCACGAACTTCAATGTGATACTAGTCATTGATTGTACACACAGCACAGGGTGGATCAACTAAAACAAGAGGAAGTAATAAGTTTTTCGAATGAACAGGTATAGCTAGGAAAACTTCGCACACATTTAGTTTGTTTGAAAGCCTGGAAAAAGTTTAAATGACCATGGGTGATAGACATAATATTATCTTTGTTAAAAAAAACTTTAAT
This sequence comes from Tomocerus nigrus, assembly GCA_019776505.1. Lineage (NCBI taxonomy): Eukaryota > Metazoa > Arthropoda > Collembola > Entomobryomorpha > Tomoceridae > Tomocerus > Tomocerus nigrus. The sequence goes on from JABASI010000878.1 coordinate 29,768, forward strand.
TATTGGCAAATGGTGGAGGGGGCATATCAAATATTTATACAATAAAAGTACAACTAAAATTCCCATGTCATTTCACAAAGTCCACCCTGTATTATATGAGGATTGATAAGGCTGCAGGCAAACATTTTATTAATAAGTAAATTGTTTTCGATAACCTTCTATTTCATCATGATTGTGTTTTAGTCGCATGTTAGGTATTCAATTCAAAGGGGATTCGTAAGCTGAGCCATGCCGCTTTCCTGCATGTATAACAAATTCCTAAACACGAGACATAACAGACATAGACAGCTTAATAATCGAGGCAATAATGCAATGTATCATAGAATCTCTGACTTGGCTGACCAAAAACATAAATACTTGTCCTCACGCAACCGCTTAATTATATGCTATTAGTATCTAGTTTGTAGTAAAACGTGAAAAGTTTAGAACTTGTGGAGGTTACATTAAAATTTTATTGCTACCGATACAGAATAATAATCTAGACATCAGATCGTCGTCGTGTTATATTGATTGTAATTTGTTCTTCTGTGCTCTCTGTCCTCACTTTTAGTGCCACTTTAGCTCCTTTCATTCATACCAAAATACGATTCTGCGACTCTATACCCCTTTTGATAAATGAGTATCCAGAGAGGTAAACCGAAACCACTCAAACACAACAGAACACATACGATTCCCATCGTACAGGCATGGCTAGAATTTAATATATTCTAGCTATTGTGTTTCTACATGCAATTTTACGGTCTCTCTACTTTTCATTTCTTTCCAACAGGTCGGTCGGATGATTTGTTTGTAGCAAGTCCCTTGTCCTCACTGATGACTAAAAAAGTAGATAATATTATATTTCACTTACGTTCAGGCAGTTGTTCCACAAAGGCGGTCTCAATGAATGAAACTTAAAAGTAGTATATATGCAGCATACCTTTTCATTTGCTGACTTTGCTGTTATTGCTATAATTATGTAATGCAATTTCGATCCTATTTTTCAATTTATAATTTATAACACGTTGTGTAAAAACTATGCCATTAGAATTATTGTCTCATCATTACATATCTCCTCTTTCTTCACTACACAACAACACCATATCAGTTAGAATTTCATTAAAGAAAAACAGCAG
>JABASI010000879.1:0-30874 GCA_019776505.1 Tomocerus nigrus
AATTGTGGGTATTAGGGACTTTCAGGCACTTTCTTAGTATATGAAGGCGAATGAAGGACAATTGCATAATAAAGGTGAGTGGACAAGTTATTTTAGTCTGTCTTCTTCATAAATTTCATAATACAACAGACAATAAAATTCCTTGAAAAGTATTACACACAAGACATGACGGCAATAAGAAATACAATCCGTGCTTATATTGTACTTTATGTCCTCGGTAATGATAATGGTATATTCTATTTCTAATAAGAATGAAGTTATCTGGGTGAAATTTGAGACAGTGTGGGAAGTCTCGTCAGTGTTTGTTTAGTTGTACAAAAGCGAAGAGTCTGATAGGAAAGTCTTGTTAAAGGCATTCGAGCTGAAAATAAAAGTCATGTCTGCTGACGAGGAAAGGGGGTTAAGAGTCGAAGCAGAGGGAATCTTGCGAAAGAATCCATAGATTAACAATAAAACACAGTCTACATGGGAGGATGAAAAGAGATAATATTAGAGAACTATAATGTAGGTAGAGATGGTGGGATATACTTATAACGCTGTGATTTTTCTATTAAAAGAAAATAGGAATAATATATTGTAGTGACTTCTTTTGAAATTTGGAGCTCAAAAGGCGGGAGAAAGTAGATTAAATAGGGCAAGGGAATTTTTAGAAAAGAAAATTTTGGTTTTACCTCAGGTGCTATTCCAAAGGTTTCTCCGGTTCGGTCAGCCCACCAAACCATGAAGTAGCTGAAAACGGCAATCCATAGAATTGAGCCTATGAAGCCCCAAATAAAGAATTTCTTTCCGCGTGGAGTACGAGTGTCAGGGAGTGTCAGATACAGAACGATCATGATCGGGAAGAGCAGGACATAAGAGGCTTGCTTTTTCCAGTCTCCCTTTGGCCATGAAATGTCCAGGGGCTCGTGACCTTCCACCTCCGCCTCTTCTAGTGCAGCTAGTTCCTATTCAAACAGTAAAAAGCGTAATACATCATTTTCCATCTCATTTATCACTTCAAGTTCATCTGTTTATTTTATACGTGCACTTTTACACACTGCACATGACTACTGCTGCATTAGGTACACTTTGGATAAATAGAGCAGCACTCTGGCATATAAAATCATCTTTTAACATCCCAGAGTAAAAGCACGAGTTACACAGGAAAATCTAATGGATTTTTCGCCTTTCTTCCTCACACTCTATGCGCGGAACTGGAAAAGCATAAGATTGCCATTAAGGAAGTCAAAGATATTCGGAAATAAAAGTATTGAAGCGTTTTCTTTGTTTCCAGGAAAATGAGGAAAAGCATTTGGAGAAAGTTCATTAAAGTTTCAATCATTTCCCCGTCTAATTAAGTATGTTTGGAAGGAGCAGAGGGTGAGGGCTTTAGAGAAATAAGCTTTTTCCAAACTTTGCCATTCTGCAAAAGGCAAGTGAGACAAGGTCGGCTTTCAGCTCAAGTCACTCTGACTTGACATTTCAGACAATTCACGCAAAGTTCTCGTTGGGCATGAGCCACCACATTACCATACCTCATTTCAATAGTATTAATATTCTCATTCGGGCCGTTAGAGATGGGCGGGACTCTATTCGGACCGGATTTCTATTCATTATGAATACGAGGCCGGCTACTTTAAAATAAGTATACCTTTCTCCATTTAACGACCCTTTCACTTCACATCCTATGGAATCATTTGCCTATTATGCCTTAATAATAATACACTCTATACATACAAACACTATGCACAAAGTGAATTTTATGTACTCATATAGGAGGTTTCCATTGACATTCACCAAACACTGTTGTAATTTACATTATAGCCAATGTTTACCTTTCTCTGCTATTAGCATCAAGAAAAATAAGCATGTTGCTGCTACTTTATACAAAACGTCACATTTGTCAATTTCGTCTCTTTTGTCATGAAATATTCGTATAGAATTTAGCGTGCATGTAAATGCAAAAAGGTGGCCTTCTTGCCTAAAACATGAGGAAGGGTAATTCTCAATTCAATTTATGTTGTCCGTTTACAACCTATGCATATCTAATGCCCTCAAATGTCTATTGTGATTACGTATCTTTACTTGCTATGTACATTTACTATCACATTTTGCGTAGAATTTTCGTTGTGTTGACGTTGTTACCAGTTCCACACTAGCACACTTCATCATCAGGCTACTAATGACTATAAAAATGTACAGGTGTATATAAAATGAACCATTCCCATAATTACGTAACATATATAAAATATGACTTGCAATAATTGACCACATATAACAAGATGCTGACAGATAATCATTTCAGTAGTCTCATCATTATGATAATTCAATTTGCCTTTGTGTTTAGCTATCTTCTGACTTTCGTTCTTATTAAGAGCGTTGTAAATACCTACAGTAATTTGTTTATTTCTACTGAGGAAAGGGGTGTTACCCACTAATCATTAAAAATCTATGCTAGTAGTCCACACAATGGGCTCTTCACAGTAAATGAATATGTATCCTGAAAATAAAGACACTCAAGCTTATGCGTGTAGATTTTTTAGTAGGAGCCGTAAAATGAGCTAATGAATTCAATTTGGAATGCATGCTGACCACGAAAGTGATGATTATCACATTAAAATTTAACCAATTACGTAACCTAGTGCGCATTTCAACGTATACTGGCATTCCCTATAATTAAATGTCTATTTAATTACATAGTACAGGTTAATTTGAAAAAATGACTATTGAATTTTTCCCCATGCTCATTTCTTCTGTACTATTTTCGTAGACACTGTACACATTCACCAAATATTTCTGTACACAATTTCGGCGAGTGTTTACGTAAGCCACGTGTTGGGGAAATTTGCACTATTTTCGTGTACTTTCATTAGCTATTCTTTCAGAAGTTACATTTAGCTACACCGTCGAAAGAGAGAAGACAAGTCATGTTCGGCTACTTAGTTTTAATAAGCCCCGCAGTACACAATACTTTAACCTTCATTAATAACCGGAAGGGTAATATTTCATTCTGTTCAAAGTATTTTATTTGACGTGGACAACGAATGTTTGGCCAAACAAATAATTGGCCTGCGGAATTTAAAAACGTACATAGTATGCTATTAAACTAGCAATATGTTATATAATACGAAAACAACATCTACGTGAGTCGTGAACAAAAGTAAGAATTGTTTTTAGTGATGGATCATCTTTAACTATTCATAAGTATAAGAAAAATGTATTGTGTTGTTTACTGTTGACCTTTATTTATGATTGTTGTTCTGCTAGTATCGAGTATCTTACCACTTTTATTTCCTAGTAAAACTGTCTGAGTTGTTTTATGCCTACTACTTATTTGGTCTTGACTGTAATAGATACCTATGGATAGTGCGTTCATTTATATGCATGCCAAGGGATACCTACCACTGGTTTATGTAGGTTTATGTAATATTCATAGCAATAACACGGAGTTTAATTTATAGATTTCTTGAAATGTATTAGAAACATAGTGTGCCGCCTTCGAAACCCTTAATTCAGGATTGAGGTTAAAATCTCCTTTTACTATCACAATTATTATGAGTGTCTCGCCCACTTGTGGTTCATTCTAATTGCGCAATATCAGATAACCTAGTCCGCCTACCCACAGGTTAGTTCTACTAGTAATACTAAATTGTATAATAAAAATATACTGAGCTGAAACAATTGCTGTTTTGTCGTAACCTCTAAAAAATGTTTGCCTTAGCATGTGTTTTTACCACTTAATACTTATTTACTACCTTCTTCCGCAGAAAATAAAACAAAGTATAATATTTAACTATAATATTTAATGCTTATTGCTTTCATAATCAAAACAACTCCATTTGTATTCAACAAAGTCTCAAACTTTCACCATTGTTTTTCCTAATATAAACTCATTGACTACGTGTAGTTTTAAATTTCTGTACAATGTTATATAAAATCTTTGCCAAAGGTTTCTTTAGGGTATCAAAATACATTTTACTAGTGTAGTAAAGAGTTAGCACGACATAGAACGTCTTGGTTGATGTTATTCTTCTTTGACGTAAATATTAATACAACGGGGCGTTTATGCCAATGTAGATCACAAAAGACAGTAGATGGAAAGCGTCCGGGTGTTAGAGTTGCGAGAAATCCCAGTCCAGTCAGTTCTAGTTGTGGATTGGAAAATGAGAAAAGCTATCATGCATGGGGCTGTGGAAGTAGTCCGTATTAGGAGCATAACATAAATATTGGGGACGTAAACAGAAAGGGTTGCATCATTGCATCGTCGGCGTACTATCATTATTATCCGTACTTAGAAAGATAGTAGAGAGAAGGAGTATGAGTAGGTAGGTGTAGTAATAAAGTATAGATCTGAGCCGCGTCCGTCCCATTTTCCATATAAATATGTAGACATTATAAAGAGCTGGCATGCAAACACATGTTTCACCGAAATGGTTCTACTTTCAACTGGATACCTTTTACGGAGGAACATAACGGAAGGTTGTCTTTATCTGCTCTGTTACCTTTAGACGGCTACTAACCTACTCTGATTGTGATTGCTATTGCTAGCTAGCTGAATCGACCGCGTTTCTTTTGAAGGAATGAAAATTGACGTGACATGCCAGGAATCCTAATCAATATTATCGATAAAATTTCCTTCACTACCTTTCCTAGAATATTTCCACGTGGAATAAATGCGAGGAAAGGAAGATATAGGGATATAGTAGTCTCATCTAAACACTACAAGCCAGTCGGATGTCTTTCACCGACCATTTCCATACATTACCTTACTTAACTTTCTCCTGTCTAAGAGTTTTGATGAAGCAATGGCAGTCAGTCATTATTATGTAGTTCACAGCATGGGTAATACTTACTTGTACACATTTAACAAAAGAAACGGATGTTAGACCCCACACATCCTTTAAACGGACGCTACACACCCATCCTACTAGTTTGTTAATAAATACAGTACAACGAGTAGAAAGTAGAACCATAAAACTTTCCTGCACTTGATTATTTTTGTTTAGATATATGGGGATGATTGACTGACTCTTTCATCATATACCATGCAATCATTTACAAAGCCCACCCATCTAAGGCCTTCTATCATGTCAGCTACCTCTTAAACATTACCTACTAACATTCACTATTCATATGGACATTACACAGTAGACAGTTTAGGAACTCCCTCCCTCCATCACAACCAAAAAAATTACCAAGGCTCAAACTAATACTTTCTCTACTTTCTTCTCGATACATACTGATTTTTATATAAGTTAACCAATTTTTTGCAATACCTACACAATTTATCTTACAAGCTAATGAAATTACATTGCAAAAACTCTGAATACATTGAGTAGGTAGGTTAACTTCGAGTATTTGGAACATGCTACAGGAACAGTGTACGAAAACTAAAGAATATCTAAAACATTACCTATTACTATATACGTATAATAACCCTTTAAGCAATGTGAATAAACTCACACAATTGATTCTAGCAACACTTTGTTGGCTATCCAGTCACAACCGCGTCTTATTCTATTAGTATTAGGAATATGTAGGTAGCTATACTTAAACACAAGGACTATGACTAGTTAATAGAACGGAACGGACAGATAAATACTAAAGAATACTTACTACTACAATACAGTCAAAATTTCCCAGAAAATAAAAATTAATAAAGCTTGAAAGTCAAAGAATTAAAGGAAAACATTTTTTCCAGAAAAGAATTCTAGGATGAAACGAAATGGGAATATCCTGCATTGAACAGAAAATTAAAGAAAGAGCTGCTCAGAGAAAATCTCCTATTAAAAATAAATGAAGGTTGCATGTATAAGTTTTTCAACACTATTATTATAACAGCTTGTACTATGTCTATAAGTACATGACTAAGACTGAAGAAAGGGATCGTGCAAGGAATGAGGTAGGCTAGACAGAAACCAAGTAAACCAATTAAGCACTATATGGACGACACGACAGTAGTGTTTACTGTATACTATCACTACTGAACTACTCGCTACTGTCTACACACAAAGAATTTCTGTAAGAAATTTTTCGTACGTACTTCGTGATCTCGTACCTGAGCAGTGGGGGCATCCCCATTAAGCTGATCTTCAATATCCACGGTAGTTAAAGGAACATCGGAAGGTTGAACTGAGGGCGGAACTTGTGGCGGGGCCACTGGTTTAGACCGGTTGTTCGTCGTCACCGTATTGTTGGCTTCCGTTTTGGCAGCGTCTAGAAGGGCCTTCAATGATGCAATCGCATGTAGCTGCGTTGCTTTCTCATCTACACGCCCTGTTAACAATCAAACACATAAATTAGTTCAAATCAAACGCTGGAAATCATGTTTCTACTGCAAATTGCCATCATTAACCACACAACTTCCCTTTAGTTCACTACAACTACAACACAACTGACTTTCTATACTTACCTCACTATCACTACACTACCTACCCTACTTTCAACATCATAGCCAGCTACTCCTCCTGCTAATAATACAACTAATGATAACTAAAACTATGCCACTACTAGGCACTGAAACTTTCTTCCGTGCTCCGTCTGCTCTCAAAACCAGATACAACATAATGGTATGCCTTAGAGATGGGACCAAAACATTCTACTTCTTAATTTAAATCACCACTTTCGCCTTCTGTAGTGTAAATATCACCGAGAAATACAAATACACCAGCAGTGACTAATAATTTGTCGCACTAACTGTTACTCTTAACTCTTGAAAAATATCTGTTTACACTGGTACAGTAAATTAAATTTTCTTTATAATTCGTTCATTAAGGTATTCAAGTAATCAATTATCATTTCATTAAATAATTATTATCGAATAAGGGTACAATGAGGGAGATGTAAACAAAAAATCTCATCCTACAATAAATATTTGTTCTTGTGCTGGCATGTTATGTTGTTGGGAAAAGCATGGATGCGTGTGTTTTTTTTTCACTAGCAATAAATATTTTATCTAGACGAATTTATTGACGATCTGTAGCAAATTTGATCCCTGCTCTTTTCGCGAAGAAGATGCATTTCAAATTTGCTGTTGTAGTTTCGACGGTCTATTTTGCAACATAAGTCAGGCTTTCTCTCAATAAAAGTTTGGCAGCAGAGCAGACTAGCTATCTACAGACAAATCGTTAGTAATTATAGTATAGTTACTTATTAACTTCATACTGCATGTCTTTTCCTGGTAACAAAATCCAATCAATAAACTAGAAATATATCTTATCTGATTACAGATATGTTCTACATCACAAAACACAAATACTATACATCTAATCACAATTTTATATTCTACTGTCTATTGTGTGGTCATATAATTGATTGAGTTAAAATTAGATAACAAAATTACACTAATCACCTCTTTAAAATGCAAATTGAATATAGTAGTTACCAAATTTTATAAGTAAAATGAGTGAGTGAAGTGAAGAATATAAGAAAATAGAAAATGTAGTGAAACGTGCATTTAGTAAATTCAATAGCGCAATATATCAGTGTGTAAATAGCACCATAGCTTTTTGTGTAGTGTTAATTGAGTGGTGAAAGTCCAACTACCAAATTGCAATAATTAATCAACAGCAATAATACACCGTGATTCTTGGAATATAGCATAAGAAACTCTAAAAATGTGCTTCATAAGTATAAAATATATTATAATATAAGGAGTATGAAGAAGTGAAAAAAAGGAAGTACGAAATGTGATGAAACATGAATCTAGAAAATCCAGTGTAATACTTCAGTGTAAATCGGAAGACGAGTTTTTCCATGCAGGCACTGGTCCATAATGCTGATTGTGCATTTGGCCATCGGCCATGGCGTAGTATCATGCAGCAGAGCTATTATTTGTACAGTATAGTACCTTTGACATTGTACTAAAGTGTTTGTAATGATTTAGTTGTAAAGCAACGTAATTTGCAATGTTCAATGCAGCTATGTTTGAACAAACCAATTGAAACGAAACCGTAATTTGTTAGTGGCATAAGAGAAAGCATCCTTATGTCAAGTCTGGAGCCGAAAGGATCGTGGCTACGTATTAAAATGCTAATCTCACCTATACAGCCCATATAGATAACGAGCAGGAGCTTTATTTACTTTTCACAGATACCCATGTCGGGCATTGGCTAACAAACTCCATTTCGTCATCTATTCATTCCACAACCATGTTATAAAGGTTTCTGCTTTATGTTTTTTAGCTTTAAGCACTTATATAAAGATTAATATTTTCGCTTTGAAATAATTTAAGGAGCAAAGAAATTAGCTATCTAATCTAGCGATCACTATAAAACGAGCTCCGTGCTTCCCACTAAAAATATTTTTGCATATGAACAGGAACTTGTAATGTAATGCACACAATATTTATTAGGTAGACTCCACATACTCTCAGTGTATACTATAAAAGTTGAGAGAGTAAACAGAGAGAGCCGCAATGCAGTGTTGCATGAATCCTTACTTTTAGACAAGTATTGCCTCACATAAATGTGTATGTGTACACAGAAAGGATTTTTTTCCAATTCTCTATGTACATTCCGAATCCATTACCACCATAAGAAAAATGGGCGAAACTCTATTAGAGAAAACTGCATCGGGAGAAATCCTTGGCCTTTTATTGCTCTTGGAGAAAATTTAATGGCAAAGTCAAGTGGCTAGGCAAATGCAATGACTAATGACAATTCAAAGAATATAAAGCGAATCAAAACACGTGTTTATGGCTTTACACCTCTTCCAGAGAAACAGTCTATAGAACATTCTTTATAATTTCCCTGGAGTATTTAACACTTAGCAGCTACTGCGTGTGTACACATTACACATATACACAAATCAATATATCACACACGTACATGTTTCATCCATTTTTAAACGTATAATTTACTATTACTGCATTGTAGACGAGAAAAAAACGGGAATAAAATAAAAGGGAAAACTTTCTACGAGTAAATATTTTATAGGATACCCATCCATATTGACTGCAGGTTTGAAATGTATTACAATCATTTACATCTTTAGATACACTTCGGATTTATATGTATGTCAAAATATTATGTAATGTCGTAGGAATAGACTTGTGTGTAGTAGTAAATACTTTCCTAGTAGCTTTGACATGGCAATGGCACGTGTACTGTCTTTGATTAAACTCCTTTTCTGTTTTTATGAGCCGCTGTATAGAAATGTAGTTGAGCAAGAAGGGATTCATTCAATTTTTGGCACAGTTCTACATGAACAGGGTCAACGTCAAGTCCACTTAATCCTAAAGACCAAAGACTAAGCACAATCCCTGCCAACTTTTCACTAAACTGCATCATTACTTATTACATATATACATACACCCATATAGTTTATATAAGAAAAGCTGCGTATAATAATATTCTCTCACATAAAGAGATGGTTACATAAAGTAGAGTAACAATAAGTGCTCTGTCCGCCAGTCTGCCTCTCCCTCTTTGTGTAACACAGACGGGATTATTTTTTCGCATGCACGAAAAACAGCACACAACTAAAGAATATATGTATCCGCAATGAATAAGATTGGTTGATTTCTCTTTAGTTATTTTCCTTTGTATATACTATATAGCGATATAAGTACATTAGCTAACTAAGCTAAACGAAACTAAGCCAGCTTGTTAAAAATTTCCTCTGCATACGTAATCAGTTTCGGATTTCGACTGCGTCAACACTAAAAATATAAAGACAGCTACCTACTCTTACTCTTTCTTTCTTTCATTAGAGACACAGTGTCTCTTTATGCACTACTTATAGTTTCAGATACATCAGAGACACAATTACATGAGATTCTCCAAAGATTTCCGCCAATGCTTTGTCACAATGGATTTATTTACTTACGATGCTGTGATACAACACTTTACTATGTTACGCGGATAGTTAAACAACCCATTTAAACACTATCTCCTCTGCCACTCCATACGTTCCCCTACTAATCTCCTCTATCATGTTTTCATTCTTCGCTCCGCTGATTACACTTACACTACAAATCTGAATTCTCATTTAGGCATAAATGTCCTACTCCTTGTTTACTACTCACACGATTAATGCATGTGCGATAACTACTACATTCACTACATCCATACGTGCCCACATCGATTATGCAACTTAAGTAGACATTATTCCTGGGAATACTAGCCACATTGCAATAAAATCTACTCTATCTAGATTAAACAATGCAAATTTTCTACGTGGTTCCCTTTAAATATTCATTTAAAATATGGACTACTACTCTTCTTTCTCTTTTCCTGCCCTAAATTCGTGTAAAACTTTCACCAAACCAAAATCACTTGCTGTTTTAGTAAAATTTTGGGTAAAAGCCCTGGTGAAAGTTTCTTAGGATTCTTAGGAACTCTAATATTATCCAGTAATATTTACTAGCTATACGGCTATGGAAAATAGTTCGTTAGAGGCCTTTTCTGCATTAATGACACCAGTAATTTCCACAGAAGGATAAGCCAGAACATTTTAAATCAGTTTCTGGCAAATTTTCAACTTCCATTGACTAGAAAAAATAATGACTGATTAGATGCAATAACAATTTCAATAGGGAATTGAACGCATTGACTAATTGTTTACTGCTATTTACTAAATATGTATTAGTATTCACCAGCATAGAGTGAAAGAGACAATTAAAGTTATAACTCATCTATAATATAATTATAGTTATAATATAGTAATTAGGTTCTACTAAGTATTAGGGGAAAGCCACCAATAAAGTGAAAGAAGGGGAAAGACAAAGACACTGGTTAATTCATGGGTCTTTGTTCAGTTTAACCTAAGATTAAGAAAACACTATTGAGTTTAAGTGTGGTGCAGTTGTCTTATCTGACGCTCATTAGCAGACAAAGTCTCCGTAAACAATAGAATGAAATTAGCTTGCGGAGTCTTTTGTCCCGACAAGCATTTCGAATGCCAGCAAATAAAAAGAGCAACCCTATCATACTTACTATGTCTGGTTTTACCCTTGCATTAGCCTATTCAGAAACTCAAGTGATCCTTACTAAAACACTCTCTTAATTATACTCGCAAAGGTCTTCCGTTATAAACTAACTTTTCTAGTGCAAACTTGTAGATAGAGTGCGCCTAAGTCTATAGACTCATATTTTATTTAGCTTGTTTCTTTGTTCTTGACTTTGAATTTAAGGCATGTTCTTGGCTTTTCATTTTAAACAGAAACTCCTTGAAGCTTTTCACTCAACTCCCTGATAAGAAAATTTAGAAGCTGCACACTATGACCCAATCCATTAGAGATTCTCTATAGAATATTACATCGCTATTTATTGACCCATTTCACTCACCAAATTACTTTCTCTCACTCAAAAGATAATTCCAAGATTGATAATCGACTATTACACAAACCCATTAGCACTATATACTAAATATTTGGAATTTGGGGTGGCATACCAATTAACACTACGTTAACGCACAACTACTCTTGACTAGCTCTGAATTTGTTTTCCACTATGCCAATTTTTTCTTAGATCGGTTACTAGTCTCCTGTACGAAAATTCGCTTATAAAGATAATGAAATTTAGGGTAAGAAGCTATGTGCCATGTACCTATTCACAATATTTATAACGATATCGAAAATAATTTGCAGCATAATTAATTCGACCGAGGTGAAAATGTAACTATATAATATAATATGAAATTCATATCAAACAACCATAGTTTAAATAGATTAGGTATGTATTTATATTTCCAACTAAGTAAGTACCAATGCAATAATTCCCTTGGGTCAGTTATGTCTTTTTCCGGATCGTCGTTAAATACATTATTTATCAACAATGAAAACTAATGCAGTAGCCATCGTTTGCTATTCGAAAAGTTTTTATCGCCGGAGAAAACGCTGTTAAATATAATGGTAACTTGTAAAACATTTGCATTTGCTATGTACACGCATTCAAATGATGAGAGTAAACCCAGACAAGTAATTCCTGCATTATTTTGGCTTAGTGCATAACATAACAGAAAAATGTATATTGCCTGTTCCGGGTAGCACTTTCGGTAGGATCGAATGCTGCAATGCTGGGCGACTATAATAAGTATTAGAAGTCATTATTAGTTGGTGCCGCTTTATTCTTCCTTCATGTCTCATTGTCGGTGAAAGCATCTTTTTCAAGTTGCATTAGCCCTACTTTCTTTTATCACATTACCAGTGGCAATTACACTATGCTTGTTAAACTTAATAGCACTCCTTACCTAGTGGCATCATTATAGAGCCAGTCTCAGAAAACTTACTTTTCCCAAAAAACAGTCAGACGAAGAGTGTAATTATCTGAATCTCAGAGAAAAAGTCTTATACAGTAAAAGTCTATTGAGTGAAACTTGTATAAGAACCACGTTTTTCTGCTATAGAGCTATTATAGAAAGTCGTTATATGACTTAGTCCAGGATTCTGTGCAAACAAAACTTGAAATAGAACATCTGTCACTTTGCGTGAAGGGCTACACAATGAGTTAGGCTTTTATATTCGGATAGTACACACCAACAAAGTAGTACTTCTATACGGCAGCATCATCACAGAGTTAGTATAGTAATTTATTGTATATTGCTCCTATTTAAGATCTAAGTAGATATATATAGAGCTAACATTTTCAACATACAATTTTCAATGGTTACAATGCTGGCACATTCCAAAGGAGTCTATTCCACTTTTTATGGAATTGCAAACCGTAACAATGATTAATTGTAATTGAAGCGGAATGAAAAACGCATTGTGGTTCGGTAGGTATACACGTGTATTCATCATATATCCTGGCTTACAAAACCATAAGAACTATTGTTTGGGAATGATTCTCTGCAAAAACAGCTCTAAGAAAGGAACAATTTCCTACAGCAGTAACTTTCAATAAGTGCAGCTTTTTAGGTCAAATTACTATCAAAATTCAACAACCCCTTAATTTTTTCTTGGTATTAACCCAAGGGTACTAAATACAACCCCCCCACACACCTACGCCCTTACGGAAAGGACTATTCCCCGTGTATCAACCAAACAGAATCATAAAGTCTCTTACATATCTAGCTTTTGAATTTGGACTAAAAAGTACAAAACCGACATTTAGGGCAAAGTAACCAAACCAAAAAGTAGTTTCAAAAATTTTATATCATGGGTTATATCATTTATAATATCATAAAAAGTTGAAACCATACTCGAATACTCTAAATATTATTCCAAGAGGAAACTTTTGACGGAGGAATTAATTTGTATGCATATCTACAAATCAGTAAATTGTTTTATGTAATGTTCCATTTTCAAATAGTTAGCAATAAAAATTAGGGTAAACAATGATAAACTAAAGTTGTTTTTGTATAGGTATAATGGCATTAGTAGCTGCAGTGTGCCTACGCAGTTTCTTCACAGATGATAATTGCAAAAGCCGTGAATTACTGCTGGTGAAGAATGGAGCGGTTCTGTGCTTACACGTATCTGCTTAATTTCATTAGCAAGGCTTAAGCTTAATTCCTCTTTGCTCTTAACATCCCTGCAGTTAGAGAGCGAGAGAGTGAAGTAGTAGACAGAAGACATCCAAAGTTTATGCCATCTTTTACGTTATACTAAAAGTTAGAACCACAACGTGCCCTGGTGAGCGTGAGGCAGGCAGGGATGGAGGAGGAGGATATGCTGAAGTGTGCACTATGAAAAGTTCATTCATTTTGAGTAGACTGTACATAAGTTAGTTTCCTCTTCTCAAAGGATTATTTTCGACACATTTGCAATTCTTCTTCCTCCTCTTGATTTCAAGTAGGAGCTACGAGCTCTCTGGCTCCAGCACTATTCTCTCTTATAAACTTTCTCTCCAGTATATCCAGTAATTAGAGTGGAAAAGAAAATAGTTAACGATAGGCTGTAGAAAAGCCAGGGCTGGGTGTGGTTCTAGAGCCTCTTGTCATACATCGCCATCAATTTAATAGGTACTTGTGCTTTCTAGTAGTAGTGATATCGCACTTTCACTATTGCTCTCAGCTGTGCATAGTATATACACGACATGACGTATGTACATCATGCACACACACATACCTATACACACAACCAACTAACTAGTAGATATCTTTTATCAGTAATTGTAAAGGTGTAGAGTTACACGCAGTCCTTATGTTCTCAACAATGGAGTTGTTTGCAAAGGATATCCCTGACGAGCTAAGGCATTTGGCCTATTTTGTGGAAAAATACTTTTGATGTCCACATCTAGCTATACAGGGAGATAGTACTAGGGGAGAGAAAGCATTTAAAGAAAGTCCACAAGGTTTTATGAATAGTGGAAAGAAGAGTAGTGGAGAGCTAATAGGAACCTTGACATTTTACGAGAAGCCATCAAGTCAACGACACAGCTATAGAGCTATTATCCCCACTACTGTGACTTTCTGTTTGTTTGTATTGTCCAAGATATATGTTTTACGAGGATTTCACTGCTCTTGTGTAAATATGGTTGTTTACTTTAAAATATATGTGTAAGAGCGCGGCTGTCACATTAGTCTGTGTCTAAAGCATAGCCACTAAACTCCAATATGTGCCCTACTAAATTATATTAGAGAGAAAGTAAGTTGTCAAATGGGAGCTGAAGAAAAGGAAGCCATGGCATATATTTATAGCACCATGTTTTTCTCCATTGTTGAAACAGAAAAGCAAAACTGGAGCAGGGAAGAGAACGTAACTTTTGCCAAAATTTGAATTTCGAAAAGCTTAACATGCATAAAGATAAAGGGAGTCAAAAGTCAAGTTGTCCTAATGTTATAGTATAATGTGCTCTACTTCTTCTTCTAAAATAGAATACGCTACAGCTACAGAATGTGTGTGTGCATGTATATAGTTTCTACTTTCTACTACGAAGTAGGACGATGTGGCATGGCGTGGCATTCACCAAATGAATAGCATTGTAAATCGAAACTAGTCCTTTGTGAACTCTCCAAGATAAATTAGAAGAGGGGAAAGTTATCGTAGAATAATGGAAATGTAGTTGGGACATAGCGATTTAGAGTAGAAGGGAGCAAGAGGCATTGCATTTCCAAAAGGTATGCAATTCTTATGTCAGAGTCCATTTGAATTTGAATGCCACGGCCATTGGAATTTCAACTGGGAAAAGGAGAAGGAGGGATCGCCCTGTTCCAGACAGGAGCAAGGTTAAAGACTCTCCGGAGAATACGGGCCAGCCTCACTCGGGAAAGCCAAAGGAGATAAGTAAGAATAAATGGCCATCCTATCCATATTATCTCTAACACTCAAAATACAGGCTCATCTATAGTAGGCATCCGGAGAATGTGATGTGATGTGAACACTTTAGAAATAGACATGTCCCACTATAACTCATGTGCTTGCATAATAGCAATGTCCTAGGGGCAAAAGAAAATCCCCACTAATAAAACGTAGCGTGTTAGTATAGCTTGGCTGTTAGTATATGTAAACCATAAGAAAGTGGGAGCCGATTGCGTATAAAAGCAGCAGATTTCATGCAGAGGTGAAAAGAATAATAATTTTTACCATCCAAATTACCGTCATGGAGTGGGTCAATCGACTGAATCATGAGTTGCAGGAGTCCATGTCGAAACTTTGTGCCTGAGTGAAGGAGAGGGATTGAGTTTCGACGTCCCCCGCCACTATTCGGTGGCTTTAACGACGCGCTCCCACGATTTGAGTCGTTTCCAGATACTGTCTGAACGCTGGCGTGACTACTCGATCCGCCATCGCTGTTTTTCTGTCAAAAATCATAGAAATTACACATAACTTAATTATACATCGCTACTATCAAAAAGGAATAGATCAAAAGTTTCAAGAAAATAGAGTGGAAATGTTCTTTCACCAACCCACATTTACCTTCTCATTTTACCAGCAAGTTTGACTACCGTTTTCAAAATTAGAGCACATGGCAATCTATATAAATGACTGCACCTATTCCAGCTGTCACTATACATCCATTTCCTATATTATTATGAATCATAAGAGTCAAAAGAAATTTTACCTTGGTGAACGTAATTCTCAAAGAACATACCTATGTAGTAATTAATTACTTCACACCAAAATTTCTATGGAAAGATCCTAAACATTTCATTTTATGTACGCAGTAGTTATCTCCTATTCAGATTTCAACGAAATTCATTGTCAACGCTTATGCACGGTGTAGGAAATGAGGATGATGAGTTCACTTAATAGACGTGTTAATGGCTTGTAACCGTGGCTAGTGTTACATAGAAATTACAACTACAGCTCAAATTGACTAACATCTAATGTAAAGTAAATGTAAATTTTTCTCTAGAGCTACGGGAATTTGATGTTCCACAGAGCCTTTTCCCTTTGTTTACTTTTCGACGAGGCGGAGGACGTAAAACAACACTCGGCCTTGTTAGATGTTTCTATTTAAATTAAAGGGAAATGTAGCCAAAGTCGAAACGAGAAAGTTTTTTACAGTATGCACAAATGGACGATACAAAAACTAGCATCAGTAGTTAAAAGCTCTATTTAACTGTTTACATTTCGCTTTTATAGACCATAATAGCATGTGAATATAGTCAAAAAGAGAAAATTAGAAAAAGGATAAAAGCAGACTGGTCGTATTTGCTGAAAATTAGTAGACGCAATCTAACATCAGAGTGGATAAACATCAAACAAAGTCCATGCACACCTATATGAGTAGCTAGTGTACTAATAAATTTTGTGTAAAACAAGTTTTTAATACGCTGCACCAGCTTTGATGGCTTTTCATGACTTGACTAAGTATGCAATTTTCTTTGTGAAAGATTTCGACATTTGAATACATAGAACTGGAGAGATGGGTAATAAATTCCGGGAAGGTTGTCAACTAACACCTAATTATACTCGCACTAATGTCAAACTACTCTCTTTTCTCATGTTTATTGTTAATTAACAAGAGCGTGGCAAATTCTTAGATATCCCACCAAGATATCTTTAGTGCATAACAGACTATTTATACCTACTTACTAATCCTAAATGGAAACTAACCAAGCTGAAGCCAAGCAACCGCAAGAAGTCATATATTATAACAAATGGGAACAATGTCTTAAAGGGCTTTCCACGAATGAAAATGAATCTAGGGATAATGCAGGCTCCTTTGTTCTCCAACTAATGAAATCTTGTTAGCGAAAGTTATCGATAGCCTACGAACAAAAATAATACCTTCCAGTTAGGTAGGCTTTCCACGAATGAAAATGAATCTAGGGATAATGCAGGCTCCTTTGTTCTCCAACTAATGAAATCTTGTTAGCGAAAGTTATCGATAGCCTACGAACAAAAATAATACCTTCTAGTTAGGTGTCTTAAGTAGACAACATGCTAGCACCGTCACAATAACTTGCCAATCTCTTTCTTTATACAGTTTCTCTTTACTGCTCTCTAATAACACCGCCCTGATACCAAAAACGGATTTTCCTCCTTACAAAACACAAACTACAAACCTACTTTTATTGCCATTAGTCTGACGAACAGGAAATTCCTTGTTGGAAACATCTTGTTGCCACTACAATGCTCGTTTCCCATCCTCACGTCCAAAACAAATCCTCAACAACAAAGTTTCACCCGAATCTTCTTAATTCCATTTTACTAATTTTTAATGGGGCCTATTTTTTGTTAGAAATAAATTGGTTCGATGAGCAAAATTTCACATTCAAAGATTGAACTTTAATTCCAAAAATTTCTGTGACTTGATTTTTGGTAAAATGCCCAGAATTATTACGTAATAACCGAGGCATCTAATTTTTCAGTTGCAGTTTGCAGTGAGGAAATAATGGAGAGTGAGGAAAAGGGCCTGAAACTATTTGAGAGGATTGGTGAATTGAAGTGAATGAATTGCCGTTGCATAGAAAGTTAAAGAATGAGGAGCAGAGATGACAATAAGCCCTAAAGGTGGGTATCTTTGACAAAGAGAAAGTTAGGACTCATCCTGGGATCTTCATGAGTAATTCATTACTAGATGTGTCAATTGAAAGGATTGTATGGAAAGTAGGAGTAGACTAGTTGAGGGAGTTGCTAAATATGCTTTTGAGCAATGAGTTAGTTGGCTTGGCTCTATTTCAGAAAAGTGTCACTGTCAGCCTCCTTCCCATTCATATCAACAATGTGAGAGTGAGAAGAACATAGCCTTTATATTGGAGCTACTCAAAGAAAGACAAGATAATTCAACATAATCCCATTATTCAGATTTGTCCACATCTGTGCAGCTTTGCGTTAAGTTTCTTAGCCACTATATTGTTACTCATAGCATTAATTCAGTTCTGGAGATACATACATAGCTATACAATAGCTATAGTAGTACTAAAACTGGAGATGAAAATAGATGACAGAGTGTTTCACGACTCTCATGTATTGAAATATCATGCTGTTTGACTAGGAATGTCAGTATGGAGAGAGATACTCTTCTTCTTCTTCAATTCATATTATGCATCCTTGTAATGATAAGAGAGAGGGTAGAGAGCATTTTCTCGACATTGTAATATACGCTTCTCCATCTTTTGTGTTCTAGTAGTATATCCCCAGAGGAGCTTTCATTTCTCAGCACATTTCACGTTCACCTCCATGTTTAATGCAAATATTCATGCACTAGTACGTGGGCAACTAACTATGTAGATACCTAAGTACAAACCAAGCCAACACAAAGCAAACCACTTTATCAACCCCATAGAGATATATATCACACATCACATCACATTCTATGAACCATCAAGTATTATAAGATGGAAAACCAAAGTAGGGACACAAACACAGTAACTAATGTAACATCAGTAACTGTAGACGAAAGTAAAGTAACCCGAGCCCGTATCGACACTTTTAATGCAACTGTCATGTCAAACCTTCTTGTATTAGAAGAGGCAAATCGACTATGCTAAGTATCTACAGAATATTTCCCAGATTGTATATAGTTGTATGACTTGTATGCATTTGGCAGTATTTGGTTACCTATAAAATGCACACATCACATCACGACATACACTTTTCGACAAGTAAAGTGAAATGTTATGATGGGAAGTGGTGGTAGTCATTGAAGATGGCTGAAATCGACATGGCTTTCCTAAAATTCACTGATATAACATTAGGAGATGGAAAGCGGATCATGGAAGTGCCACTGTACATCAACCAGCATCTTCGAACATCAAAAATAACTTACTTTTAGCCTGCTACTACGATACAAGCCGATGAAACTCCTTTCACATTTCATATCCATGTAGAATGACCTCGAGAACCTCAAGTATCTTTTTCCCTTCTTATGCAAACTGCATTTAAGGCCCATTCTTTTTGACGTGTCCAATAATGGCGACTGTCATGACACTATCCCATATATTTATCTTGAACGACATGACGTGACAACTGAATTGTCCAATGGCAGCTACTACTCAACTTCCGATTGTGTATACACATTTGTTAGTATAGTAAATACCAGGCCATAAAATACTATTACTTATCTATCACAAGAATGTAGTTAAGTTACGTGAAAAATATATGCAAAAATGCGTTTGTACTTCTTTCTACACAAGTTTATTATATAAGAAGAAATATGAAGTACTTATGTTTGATAAGATTGACAACAAATTATATTTGCTAAGAAAACAAATACAATTTAAGTATGTATAGTACACCTGCTCTCTGTCCAACTTTTATTCACTACTATCAAGTCAATTCCTTTGAAAATTTATTTTTGTTTACTTGCAAGTGCTTCGTGATTATTTTTAACAATGCTATTCCATTACTCCTCGTGCACGTCAACCTGCATTTGTACATTCACTTTGTATATATGAACGCTAGCTACGTCGAAATCCACTTGAATAGAATAGCAATTGACATATAAAAGGTGATAAGCAGAAAGCAGGTATTGGGGCTGCTAAAATATTAACTTTCGTTTCTGTGTACACATGTAGTACGCAAACACATCACATGTAAGGACATTATGTCAATACATAATAGATTTCTTATATTTCAGAAACTAATCCAATTCTAATTTTTCAGGTTGAGGTGGAATATAGGCTAACATTGCAAAATATACAAACAAATATTATTTTACCATCAGTCAGTCAGGATAAGAGTCTGGTTTTTGCTAGAAAAAAATTGTAGTAGGTACTATGTAGTACCTGAAGAAGTGAATGGAATCTGTATGCACAGAGGTAAGTGAAATATGGTTCATTCACATTTATAAATATTTAAAGGGAGATATGTTTAGAGAAACTGCTGTTGGAGTCGACGAGTAGTGGTTTTCCCGAACACTGAACATCTGAACATTGAAAGTTGTACAGTTTCGAATCCTACTTTGCGAATAGGTCATACCATACAGTAGTGCATCAGCTTAATGTAGTATTCTGTTTTCTGGTTTCCAATCTCCCATCGAATGAATAAGTGCAACGGGAAATAAAAAGAGTAGAGAGTGAGTAGAATTGTGATGAATGGAGGGCCAACACGAATACATCATTAAATTGTTTCTGCTCCAGGATCAACAATGGTAAATAGTACATAGGAAATCCATTCAGCTAAATTACTCTTCCTTTTCAATTGGGATATAAGCATATTAACCTGCCCTACATACTTAGCAGCCCAAACAGAGAGAGACACACGATAAAAACACCATATGAGTGTGAAGAACAAATTATGGGTGAAAACAAAAAAGCAGCATGTTGATAGCTGGCTCAAACTGCGACTATCATCAGTGAAGAACCAGTAGGGATACAATATTACTTAGGCTTGACCTCATTTACTTTCACTGCATAATTTATGACGTACATATGATGGTGTTTTGTCTTTCATGTGATTTGGTTGAGCTGTAGCTACAGCCTAATGCATGCCTCCTGTTTCTTTATTCTTCTACACATAAATCACAGGGAGCCCTAAAGCAGAACAACTTCTCACGCCAACAAACTAACTATTTTAACAAAAAGACTAGCATGCTAGACTAAAGCTAGACAGCTCCTAATAGAATAGACACAGACACCTTGCTTTAACGCATCCAAGAAAGTGCAAAATAAGTATTAGCTTCCCAGTTGACTCTTTCACTAAGCTTGTCTTCTTTGGTTTTGACATAAAAGTTGGATGTGTTACAAAATATTGTGTCGGGAAGAGAGAACACGTTACACTTAACTGCTATCCAACTACATCCACTAGAAACTGAGCGGCGAGCACAGATGAAATATTTCTGTCGTACTTTTTCATCGCATACGTGTACGTGTTATCGGTAGCCTATCTCCTCGACATCATTCTCTGTAGACTGATTGAAAAAATATTGTGTCTCAATTCCGCTACAATTTATACAAGGGACATTAATTATAGAATTAATGCAAATTATGTATACAGATAATTCATAGGCAATGGCAAACACCCCCTAAACAATAGGTGCACACATATTGATGTGTAATGTGTACAGGTTGAGCCATAAATAAGTGTCCTCAAAGTTTATTTATTCATAGTTTAAATATAAAGGTAAGGGCCCATTGTTATTGTTCCGCTGTTTGATGTGTATTTATGTGTATTTAGCAATTGTAGATCTAGCTTGGAAGCAATAAAACAATTTTTGATAATTAAATGCCTCGGTAGCATAACGGAAAGGCTAATTATTGTGTTTACCGCTAACACATGATAGTTTTGGACGTGTTCAGGAATATTGGCCATTTAGTGAAGAAGAGGCACTCTAAAAGAGCCGAGAAGATACATAAGGAGGCTAAGAAGAGAGAAGGATAAGAAAAAGAGATATTAGGAACAAACAAAAACAGAATTTCTGCGAGTGGCAGCTGCTGTCTTACATACATCAACAATTGGCTAGCTTACAGATATCTATAGATACACTGTGCTATGTACTGGTGCTAATATAAGAAAACTGAAGGTTCACAAGAGAGACAAAGTAACTTATTGTTAGTAGCAAGTAAGAAACTATAGTAGTAGAGTATATGTAACTGCAATATCAACGTTCCTTAAAGTGAGTTAAGAGAAGAACCTGTAAACGACAGTATTAATATATCTGTCGTAGTGCAGTCAAGTACGTATCAGAGAAGAAGGAGTAAGCTGCTAGAATGAGAAAACTATTGGCCACAACGTCCTGTACATATAGTAACACTAGTACTAGTATTACTACAGAGGTAGAGTATAGTATGTGAGCTAAATGTAGTAGAAAAGTCAAAAAGTAAAGTCGAAACACAGTAAATCCAGTCAAAATCCATTCTCAACTTTGTGCCGAGGCAGATCGGGATGAGCTAACTTTATGTTACTTACGTTAAGAACGTTATGTTACTTTTAGAACATTACTAGCTATCCGTTGAGAGAAAGTAGCTAATATGCGCCTTTGCTATTTACTAGTACATATAATTTAATGTTTTTCAGTCAAGGATACTTTGTTATGCTATAGATATAAGTAGAGGGAGAGTAGGTAGGTATACATACATAATAGTTTTTGGTGGAGAAAGAGAAGTTGAGAAAGTTTCCCTTGCATTGTGTACGAATAAATGCCACTACATTGCATTCGGTTGCAAGTTAGTTGATGTGATTTGTTAGCTGAGCTCATAGTAAAGCAGAGGCACTGGCGTAATTGCGTATCTGTCGAAGGCAAGAAGAGAGAAAACTAAAGCCACCACCAAAGAAGAATTTCTTTACGTTTCAATACACCTCAAAAGAGAAAGTCATTCCCTTCCAAATCCTCTCTTTTTCCCAAGGATGACTAAATCCATTCTTCCTTTAAACTGCAAAACATGAATCATCTATGCATCTCTACTAAAGAATAGGGAAACTCTTCCTCGTGTATCGCAAAATGAACGCAAGGATTTCCTATTTTGCACCGAGCCGAAAATCAAAATCTTAATTAACGTCCGTTTTATGGATTTTCCTGATGAAAAAGCATTTTGTAGGCGATGGGACATTTTATATATCAACTCATCTACCAAAAGGTATCAACTTTCTTCGCGTAAGATTTACATTTTTCCTACGCCTCGAAAGACTGATCCTATTATTAAAATGAGGATAGACCCATGAAGATAGCTAAGTAGCTTCTCTCTCCCTCCCTCGTCTCGCTTTACCACTTCAGCTGTGTAACGAGTCAACTCTTCTTTCCTTTTTGGATCAACAGAATTAGCATAAATGCTAAAAAATCCCGGCCACTGTTTTACGGACTTGGAACTTTTTCTTCATTACAGTCCCTGCTAGAAAACTAGGATTTCTTACTTACTTACTTACGTAGGTGGAATTTTCTAAAACTCTTTTGCTCAAAGTAAATAACTAGGTCGCAAACCGAATTAATGTTGAAGAACCTTGGAAAACCTAGCATTTCATTACAAATCAAACTCAGAAAACTTTCATTTTCACTATTCCGCACTACTAACTTCTGAAATGGGCAGGTAATTTTACAACGCTCTCAGTGAATTAGTTGTAAGTAGATTCTATTCTACGTATTTACAGTGTATCGTTAAAAAGGCGAAATCGTAAGTTCAAGAAAGCCAATCAATTTTTGTTTTGATTCAAGGAGATTTCGAAATTGCTATATGTTTCTTTTGGAAGTGTGTTCATAATTATAAGAATAGAATATGTTCTTACAATAAAATTATTTTCTATCTCGTTTTCTATACCAATTAACCTGGGTCCAATTCCATCTAAAATAATCGAGGTTAACTCTGTTTGTAACTAGAATCAACCTGAAACTTCGCAATTCATTTAATGTTTGTTTACTTGATACGATAATGGGTAAATACTTTTAACATAGAATTTAGTAGCGAAATGAAATGTTCCACTTCCTGTCTGTCAATATCCCAGCAGGTGAAAGCAACGTAGTATTGTTTGATTCGAAAAGTGTTAAGGAACCAATTATTTTTCCAAGACATTCTCACATAACCAATTTTCTCCTAAATTATTCAATATTTCTCAAATTAACGGTTAGGCGCATCTAGACTCTAGACAAGTTAATGCCGGAAAATTTAACTCTTGTATCTCGAAGGTGGCAGAAGGGGCTTATCACATCACAATGTAACAATCATAATTACTGCAAACAGACTCTTGACGAAAAAGACAGTATCAATATGTAAAGGAAATTATTCCTGGGACACACATGGATATAGGCAACCCACACCTTTCGAATTCTATGTCACTTTCAGGCTTACCCAAAGCATTTTAGCAATTTAATTTAAATACTATGAACATTATATCTTGGGTGCTACGCATTGTGTTTCAGCGGCAAAATTGGGCTACCCTTTGTTTATTNCAAAGCATTTTAGCAATTTAATTTAAATACTATGAACATTATATCTTGGGTGCTACGCATTGTGTTTCAGCGGCAAAATTGGGCTACCCTTTGTTTATTTGATGGGACAATCTTGTCAGCATCGTTCCATTTGTATGCAATCTACTGTAATATTTAGCAGATAATTTTCATATTTTAATTACATATTTTGCCAGCATCTTTATATTTCGTTGAAAGTTAAGTAGTATTACTTAATGCTGCAACATAGAAAGAAAGTAAAGATGCATATCGTAATTGTTGATAAGCATAAACCAAGTAAAAAGGGATAATTTGAAGGCTATCCCTACTTGGTGCTACATTAGAAGAGTGTTGCACTCGCGTTTATGGACCTTGAATAAGAAATAGATTATAAAAAGCATCTCTGTCATTCGAAAGTTGTGAGATAAATTATGGGAGGTGGAGGCCAACAGTTGCCCAAACTCCATCTTCTATAAAAATTGGCACTCCTCCATTATTTTGGCTTAATAGAGTAGAAGAATTCTTTGCTCATTTGCATTATTGAACGTTAGTTGTCTCGCCTTGATAATGGGAGTTTGGTTCACGTCCCAACACCCTGATATATGACATTACATTCTCAGCTTTGCACACAACCATATAGCTTCATTGAACATAACATGGCACACTGCATTATTCCAAGTGGAAAACTGATTAAGTTGGAAAAAATTAATCTAAATCGATAAGATGTTTTTACTTACAAGGTCCTTAGCACATAGGGACACATGGGGAGCTATAAAAATAGTCATGAAACTGCAATCCACGATATTGCTTTAGTTATTTTGTCTTTTATTGCGCTATGGGACATTATACGTATCCCGACGTTTCAAATTATGCTTTTGGTTAGTCAAACGAGGTTATCTTCTTTGATTCCCCCCTACTATGTGGCTATCTAATGGAAACTATAGCATATTATGGTAGTGGAATGAATCAGTCTGGCTGACAAAGTGTATTCAAGTCATTTTATATGGGTATTGGATGTCAACTACGTTTATTACGGCCCACCAGTCCTAGTTGCTAGTTGACGGCTTATTTTCTGACACATGCAGAGCTTTTAGTTAAAGTCGCCCTCGCTCTTTCCTTTCATCTTGCCAAGAAATTGAATCTTTCCAAAGAAATAAGTTAACTTGCATTGGTTGTCTGGAATAGAAAATAAAATTCTTTTATCTGATTGCTTCCTCTGTCCTTGTTTCGCCTGCGGCTTAAAACAAAGAGGATTTAAAAGAAAAACATTCTCCGAAGATGAGCTCGATAGTAAAACTCACACTTACAAATACAAGAAAAATCCACCAGATTTGCGTATGCACAGATTTCTTTCCAATTCATAATCAGAAATGCTTTTCTTTTATGCAAAGATCGAATAGTAAAGCAATATCAACTAGGGATAGGAAATTATATATAGTAGGACAAATGGGAGTCGTAGAATTGGATTGGTTTTCTTATTACCACAACAGACGCAAGAAGTAAACCAAGAATCTCAATAATGTCAAATGCTTCATAAAGATGTGTGCTAGAATGATTGTTGGAATTATTGCAGTGTGTGTGTGTGGATGCCAAGACATATTCTCTGAATGGGAGAAGGGCAAAGAAAAGCCCTCTTCAATTGTCTAATGTCATGTCACTCTTTTGTGCGGTAATATGATAAAACTTCCTCCTTTTACTCCCACAATGTACCATTGTTCTTTTCATCGATTTCCGAGAGAAGCTAAGGTAGGCTCCTCCACAAGAATACAATAATACTGGAGGGCTATGGCGAGTAGTCTAAACCTTGTGGCTTTCTCTCTCCCATCCTTGATATGATAGAAAGACGTGCCGAGGACTTTGTTTGCGCTTTTCACCTCGTTATGTCAACAAAGCTCTCGATAGTGAAACTACTTTCAGAGATGACTTAAGCGAGCTTTTAAGAAAACCTTTGGATTAGGTCACGCCCTACATTCAATGGCCAAAATTTTAAGCAAACACCTCCAAGCTTTCACTTTACTCCTAGTTACCATCGCCTAATTAATACTGCCAACTTTCAACCAACTTGAATCTGAAATCAGCACCTTACGAATTACGAACAACCTCGCACTGTCTTCTCAATCAAAATCATTTAACATGAAAATAATTAATGTACAGGAAGTAAAATCTCCCCGCAACCTAAATCCCCTGAAAGAATGCTAAAGAAAATAATTTTCTAGTCTGATTGAACTAATTTTGAAAATATCCTGTAAGCAGGTCATATGTTCACTGTGCATTTCTGCACACTGCAAATGCAACTGTTCTGTTGTAATTTAGAACAAGTGACCACTTGGCAAAGCCACAGGGGGGCCTTTATCGCTTCACTGTTTTAATTACAAATTATACCTAAGTGCACGGATAGGTTCATGGAATTAATTAAGTAAGTACATGAAAGTGCTATCTTGTAATCTGTAACAGTTATTGCTATTGCTTCATTTGCTTCACTCCAGTAATTTAACGTAATAAATCTCTAGATTCCTTTTTTTCAAAATGGGAGCAGAAAATTTCGATGTAACCTAGTTGTCAACTATAAACAAGTTGTACTGTATGTGTTAGGTATACATTGCTTGGGAGGATATTAAGGCATACATTGTTGAACATGAATACAGACATCCAGCAACATCATGTAAAACAGTAGATGTGTCCGTACTAAGAACGCATTAGTACTGCAATATCTGGCAGGAAGGAAAAGAAAAGGAAATAAATATCCAAATTGTGTTCTTACATTGTATACCTACTTTTATATAAAAAGAGTTTGTCCGTGCCACGCACGGCTCTGCGAACAATAAGCAACGTTTCAAAGACTACAAAATTACACTCGAGAGTCATTCATTGACATTGGTATACTGGTAGAATAAAATTCGCACACATGCCATGCAAAGCATTATATATTCTTACAAGTAAACACAGTATGATTCTAGGCCTGCAAAATTCACATGTCTATTCTACTACTAAGTTTTAATATCTAGAAGAAGGATACATAAGGTTATCAACGAAGAAAACAGGAACCTTTAAACTAAAACCAAACATTTACTGTTCCAAGCAGTATGCATATTTCTCGTATGTAATTCTAGAAAACGAAGACACTCTTTCCTAATACTACAAAGAATTGTTTTTCTTTCGTAACAGAAGAATAATGCAAATATTTCTCATCCTACACAATATGCCTATATAAATAGATAGATATGAAAGTATGGGATTTATACTGTTGCATCATCCACTTGAAAACCTCGGATCGTTATAGTCGACGTCGACACAGATTCCACAGTAATCATAAGCAGAGTAGGCCAGGATTTAGAATACGCTTGATATAAGTTCTTTTATGGATATCAAAAGTAGAGCAGAGTAAACAGCATTTATTTCGATATATAATAGCCGTAGCCTAAAGTGAAGACTTTATTCCATTTTCATTCCAGGCGCCTACTACTTCTTACTACACCCGTGCAAGAAAAGTTCTAGAATCCCTCGATCTAATGTAGAAAGTAGGATAACCATGTCAGAATATGAATGAAACAAAATAAAACTAATGTTATCTAACGTAACAGCAACAAATTATCTTGAATGTACTTTATTCCTTTTCTTAAAAATTTTGCCAATGACAGTGTGTGTTATTGAGAAGTGATCTTTATCTCATCCAATTCTCATTCTCGGCTCCTTTCTTTCTATTAACTTATACTCATTGCTCTGCTAAGACTCACAACTTTCTTATTTCCCCCTCAGAAAATATCAAAGTTCGTTAGGTCTACGTCCTCTCCCTATTTGTTCTGTCAGAGAATGAGTGACGCACATACTGACAATTAAATCTACACATACGAGTTCCCTTCAGCAATTCATTGAACTAAGACTCACAACTTTCTTATTTCCCCCTCAGAAAATATCAAAGTTCGTTAGGTCTACGTCCTCTCCCTATTTGTCCTGTCAAAGAATGAGTGACGCACATATTGACAATTAAATCTACACATACGAGTTCCCTTCAGCAATTCATTGACAACATAAATTGAATCCATGAAAGCTTTTTGTCATTTACGTGATCTTACACTCTCTGGATCGTATCGAAGAAAGCATCACAGAAACAATTATATCACGCCTACCTACTCTGTCGATATGGCTTTCCTGTTTACTTATTGTACCGTAAAAGCTTTTACAATGTTACAATAATGTTCTTCTGACGAATTGATACAATTATAGCATGTCCTTGCATTCCATAACGATGGTACAATTGTAAACTTCAAAAGTTTTCTATTTTTCTCATAGACATAGTCACATAGTAAAGTATTTATTTTCTCTCCAACTATATATCTGCATTATTATTATTATTACGATTATGAAATACATATTCTCCTTAAAAAGATACAAAGTCGTGAAGGAATAATTATCACAAAACTTTTGACTTCTCTGGTGCCTGTCTTTTAAAAACAGACCTTTATTCGAGGGCCATACTCTGTAAAGGGATTGGGTTAGCTAAAATATTCTAAAATGGTAGTGGTTTTCCAAAAATGTTAAAAATAGGCGTGGGTTTCCCTGATATTGAGTAAGTTATCTAGAAAATTACTGTACATAGAAATAACCAACATACTTTGACAGGATACCCAATTGTCCTTGTCGTTATTTTAAAGAGCAGTGGCTTGAGGCAGACAGTTTAAGGCAGATTAAGTACGAAAGTACACCTATCACTGGTGGTGGTGAAGCGGAAACTCCATTTTATATTGCCGCCGGGACAATAGAGTCAATAGGCTTAAAGCGGTTTCGGCTGACTTTGACACTTAAATAGAGGAAATCAGTATTAAAGTTTTTTTCATTATTAGATTACAGGTTCGTGGTGTAAAATTTGTTGGAAAAGGCAAGATCTATTCAGCAGACTTAAGCGAAGCCGAATAAGTAAGTAGGTAATAAGGCGGGTGAATGAGCTCAAGTTTCACAGCAATTTCTTATAAGACATGCAGAATTCTCTATTGAATCCAGCATTCTCAATTCTCTTTTCTGCATTTGATTACATTGTGGAACGCAGACGTCCTAAAAATCGATTGTGAATGTGAATTCCAAATGCAGAGTAATGCAGGCTGATATTGAATATGAGTGAACTATAGATGAGATAAGAAGGAATATTATGTGGGCAGAATTGCCTGGCCGGACTCATATAGCGGGGTGGCAAGTTTTTATCCGTATTTCTTTAAAGGAGCATAAAAACCTATAAGAGAAAAAAGTAAATTGAGGAAGTACTCCATATACGGATATATTAAGTACGTTTTTATAGCAAGTGTGCTTCATCCATATAAAGTTCGGCAGAAAGTAAAGCCCAGATTTGCATATTTTAGTGTTTTCACAAAGCAAATATTCGCAATATTTCAGACGCTCTGAATAAAATCTGTCTTTTGCAGATAACCTTGCAAATCGGACTGAGATTGTCTGTTAGTGTGAATGTGCATGGACTCTATCTGTAGTAGCCTAATGGAAAGAGTGATTTCTATTCTAACCTTCTCGAATGAAGATATTTCAATGTTTGCAAGCAATTGCATTTTCTTAGAATCCCATCTTCCCATAGAGCTATGCATAGTTTATATTCATCCACAGTTTACCAACCCATTCACTAATAGGTGTCTATTGATTTTAACAAACTTACGTTAAAAATAAGTCACTGACCGTAGAAGAAACCAAATCACAAGAACTTTGTCTTCCCGCAAAGTTCCCATTTCCGAACCATTGAAAATGTCGGGAACCGTTTTCAAAGATTGTTATTCAGTTTTATCTTCAGCACATGGGAAACAACATCCAATTGTCGTGCATGAAATGAATTCAATCAAAAATGACTATGATAGTTGTTTACCTAAGCATAATCTTTAAAGAATCAAATCTCTAAAAGATTCCAAATTCTTATTTAGAATAGATAGAAAAACTTTAGTCTAGGAAAAACAATAGTCAACAGTGAGAAAGTTCATAGACAATAGAAATAGAAATACTTGGAGCTATAAATAGATTTGTCACAGCTATGGAGGAAGCACTCAAAGTCATCGCCTCAGAAATACGACAGACAACCCTCAGAGAGACTACTATGTCAGCTACAATATGACATTAGTGATTCTTAGGAAAACGAAAACATACTAACATATGCAGAGAAAAGTTGAAGTTTGTAAAGGAGACAGTGGGAGTACTCTTAAAGATAATAGATAGAAGTGAATGAAGAAGAGAGAGAGAGGGAAATACTACAGCAGTTCTGTACATTACTAACGAAACTGTTATTTAGTCAGGACTAGGACCTCCTCCGTTTCTACATATACCTAAAGCAGAAAATTCAATCAGTTCCCATCAAAGTACATATAGAAAGGCAATAGCATTAGTTTCCTTCCCTACAGAGCGAGAGTCACAGTCAACGAGAGAGAGAGAGAAGTACCCTCAGCCTGGACAAGGAACACTACTCCCAATACTCCCAAAGTCCCAAAGTTTCTCTTCTGATATTGATATTTGGAGCTGAGACTCAAGTATCTGTAACCGAGTTGAGTTGACAGGAGCCGCCAAGTGGTAAATGTCAGGAGTCAAACCCTTTTCAAGTTAATGCTTATCTTTGACTATAGCCCTCCTGGTCTATCTCCCTCCTCCTCCTACATATCCTCCTGCCTGGCTCAATGGATGTGCACTTCTTCTTCGTCGTAGTACATAGTTTGCCTCATTGCTTGCAGCCTAGTACCAACTACCAACTGTATTATAGTCAC